>JAHZMY010000523.1:0-13403 GCA_027743915.1 Seira sanloemensis
CAAAATTGGCGGTGGTAACATCTTCGCAATCTAACTTCAGGTGAACAGGAAACCCCACATTTTACAGAGATTTTCGTCTGGTTTTATTTCTTGGACCGAGTCCCATCAGTACCGACTTAAAGCTCAGGCTCATTTCAGCTTACAAAATAATTTTGAGGTTAAACCAACAAAGCCTAATGAAGTACATAAACACAGCACATTAAGTAGCAAATATGCATGTTTCAAAAATTACGAATTGCCAAGTTTACAAAGATATACATACATACATAAGCTTTCTGCTAATATGAATGACACACACGCTAAAGCATTTACCATAAGTTAAAGATTTAGACAAATTTGTACACGATATTCCTTCAATTTTGACCCACAAGATAATTTGAAATGCTGCGCTGCCAAAAAGATTTCAGATATGTATTCCTTTTGTGTTAATTTTCTCTTGTCTTTTGACCTTATTATTTCATAAAATGCATGTGACGTGAAACTTTGCGCACATTATAAACTTTAATGTATTCAGTAGTTCCATTCAAATGTCAAATTAATGCAGTGCTGTTTAAACAAAGATCTACAATTGACTCAAAATATGATAAGATGCACATTAAAAGTTGACGGGCGGAAATGGTTTTAAATGTTTTTGATGCTAATGAAACACCCACCTGGGCTCTCTACTCCATTCATCTACATATGCGTACTGCATAATATGTATGTAGGGTCTGACTGACAAACAATTTTGTGAAACAAAACAATGAACGAGTATTGCTACTGGGGGCGAAACGAGTTTTTTGCCAAGTCCATGTCCATGATCCACTTGTTGAAATGCTCTATTATTACGTAATATATCACAGTAATAACCCACTGAATACATATTACCACAATGCAATGTTACAGAATATTTAAACTTTATTTTCAGGGCTATGTGCAAGCAAAACATTATTTCTTGCTTTAAAGGCTTATGTTTCAGA
Organism: Seira sanloemensis; assembly: GCA_027743915.1. Taxonomy (NCBI): domain Eukaryota; kingdom Metazoa; phylum Arthropoda; class Collembola; order Entomobryomorpha; family Entomobryidae; genus Seira; species Seira sanloemensis. Next base: position 960 of record JAHZMY010000523.1, read on the forward strand.
AATGAGGGAACGATTCTAAAAAGCATGGCAGATTATTCATCAGTAAAAGTTACTACATTACAAGGGCAGGATGTCACCTTCATCTTTGCAGGTGTCACTTCCATTTCTATTTAACCCATCCACCCTTCAAAATTCATGCATTTTATAACAATTAGAATATCCGATGAATATGAACACTTTGAAACAATAAATGATGGACTGTATGATGGAAATACTGATTGTTGTGATTATTTTTTCAATATTTTAACTTTTGCTTAATAAAGCAAGAATGACCAAATGTATTATTTTCATGTTGCACTGCAAATTTATACATAATGACCATTATGGACATTTCTTGGTTTAATCATATTGAGCAAGAGTGCCTAATATAATCGACAGAAATTTTTCATAAGTTAAGAGTTGGATGTTAGCTTCTTTGTACTTTTACGGAAAATCTTTTTAAAATTGAAACCCCTATCTGCTATTTAAATTTAAGGTGGTAAAACGTGAATGGTATGCATAAATATCTAATCAGCCGTGTAATGTGGTAGACAATTCGACAAATTACTCTTATTATATGGTTGAGTGAAACTTGAAATATTTAAATGTAGTTGTATGCATTTTCCCAGTTATGTATGCAACTCCGACACAATCCGAGAGACGCATTTTCCCGTCATAATGGAAATAAACTGTGTCGCGAGTTGCACGTGTGGGTCATAAAATTAGATTTTTTTTGTGGTTTTGGTACTAGGAAAGAATCTCAATGTATCATTCAATTTGTCCCTCTCACGTATTAAGACGTTTTCCTGAATTTCACGAGTGAGATAATTTTATGATTCTAATTTTAAACATGATCACCAAAATGAGATTGTGTATATTAGCAGTAGGACGCGAACAAACCTTACAGAATTTGAATTGGTATTTTTACTGTTCGACAGCACATCATACTAAGTAGATTTGATCAACCATCTGTGTGTCGTATTTTTTGCTGCAACATTCTGAATTTGCAACTTTGTAAGCATGACGAGCTATTCGCAATTGGCAGAATTTGCTTTTTTGTCATGTAGCATTTTTTATTTGCCCGTAGAGAAAAACTGCGAGAAGGAAGGAAAAGTCTAATAGGATGTCACTGAAATACTTCGATAATTCTATTGTATAATGTCAATATTATTTTTGGACATTTTCAAACTAGCGCTATATTTATTATATAAGACTTGTTGATCCACGCATACATAAAACATCTTTACTTGATAATAATGGTTCTTTTTATATAGCTGGATCAACAACTTGAAGTTTAGGAGGGAAGGGACAAGTACCAAAGAAAAATCGTTTGATGTAATAACAATCATGATTTCCTGTTAGCTTTTCATATAGCAAAGACTTTTTTCCATTTCTTCAAAGTACAACGACTGTTTGCATCAAGTATGCTGTAGAGTGCAAAGTTCCCACGGTGTATCTTTCCTCCTGATGCTGCCACAACCTGCTTGAATTTCCGCTTTTGCAGCTTCTCAAATTTAATCACGCTAACTCATGACAAGTTCTGAAAAGTCTTATAAGATTATACAGGTAAACATGGTCCGGTCGGTCTTTCACACTTGAATTTGTTGCTGGAAGTCAAGTCGTTAAAGAAAAGTTGAAAGGGTGATTTTGTTGTGGTCCACACAGGCTGTGCGGCGCAGCTCCCCATTTTTCTGAATTGAATGGCTTAACAAGCAAGGTGGCAGGCAAATAATGGGAAAATGATTTTTTTACTTCTGCTGTGGTAGATCTTTGTCTTTCTGTTGAATCAAACTTGAACCTGACTCTATGCAGCAGTTGGTCCGGCATGTAATACGTAGGTACACATTTTCTACCTTGCGGCAACGGAAGTCAAGGGATTATGGCTCTTTCCTTTTATGCTAAAGCAATTCTATGTTTTCATCCTGTCCTGTTTCACTTTTTATTTAACTTGTGAACCAATAACGCCTAATTCACCCTTGTTCGCATATGAATCATTCAACAAAAAATTACGTGCTACGAAATGGGCACAGAAAAACGTGAATCCCTTTGTATTTTGATTTTTTGTGAGTTGTGAATGCGCAACAATGCAATTCATCCTCCCTGCTTTTACCATGCATTTAGTATGGAAAGATAGGATATGAAATAAAATTTATACCATTATTTAAGTTTGTAATATTTTTCGCTGCATTACAATTTCGTTATTGAGAGTGAGCACTCGTGTCGTAAGGCCATTGTTGCGCCATGCCATAGAATTTTTTTTATCAAACAAACGAGATCGCCATATATGTAGCTTTTTTCCTGTTCAAGTATTATCCAATTACTGTAATTTTGTATTGATTTTTTCGTGCTACTACTGAAAAAGCTATTTCTCGTAATTCGCATTCAAGTCTGTGTACAAAATGCTTCTTTTGAATTTTTCATTAAATTGTTGCTGCGCGAGCATGGAGTCAAGTGTCACAAAATGCTTTGTATTCATCAACTTTGGGTAATTGAGTTGTGCATATCCCTAATGTCTCATGATCAGTGAATTTTGAACCATTCACAAAAAATGTGAAATAAAATTGTTCTTAGTGTCATGTCATGTCGTGTCATTTGCTATAATAATTTGAATTCTTTTTGCTATTATTTGTCCAAATGATGTGCGTCCGGTCTGGTTATCCTGCGAACGTGAATACATTACATTTCAAACACCATCTACATTACAAGGTGGATGGGCGCAAGGGAGAAATAATGCGAGTCAACAGATAACTCCAGAAACGTTACCAGCAGTGAGCAATGTAGCCAGTAGCAGTATTAGTTGTGGTGACCTACCAAACTTGGAAGATAGCTCGATAATCCCACCAGTTTGGACACCTCCCAGTGCTCCCAGTCCTTCAAGTCAAAAGAAGTTTCGGCCTGTAAATTTCAATGTGCCTGGATCTCCCAAGAGCTCCACTCCTAGAACTTTGTCATTAGTAAGTTATTCGCACATTATTGTCTATACATTATGTGTGCTTTTTTCATGCAAAAGAAATTTGTTATAATAAAAGTCTTATTTTGTTATGAAGGATCGTTCAAACTCATCTCCACAATTACCGTCTCGACAACCGCAACAGCAGCAAGCGCAGCGTTTGCCCTTGCAAACGAGCGCATCCTTGACAGAATCAAATTTTCTTAGTCAGCAGAAGGAAGTTGTCAGCAGTCCTGAGCAAAACGATAACTCAAGTAGATCAGATTCCGTCTATCAGACTTCGTCTGGATCCATCAGTGTGACGCAAAACCAGAACAGTAGTAGCCAATCAACAGTGAGCTTGCCAAAGTATCAGAGCCCTACGGTTACGCTGCTGCAAAAAGCGAGAGGTATTTTTTTGAAAACAGCATTTTTCCAATTGACACTAATCTCATCACGATAGCCCACTTGAGTTCAAGGCGTAACTTGTAATACTTTTCTAAAACATGTAATAAGCGACTATAAAATATTGGAGTAAAATAAAATTGACAACTTTATTTTAAACTTGTAACTGGCTAAGTTTTTCTAAAAATTGTCAAGAGTAGCTATACGGTTCCAGGTTTTGTTTTATAATAAGTCCAAAATATCATGTTTCTGATTGATTGACTCTGTTTCTGACTTTGACCCAAAACTTCACATTTTTGGGGAAAGCTGAATATGATATATGATGAGGGAAAATATGTAGTACTTAGTTTTTGGCAAAGTGGAGATGAAACCATATACAATATGTACCGACATACTTTTTTGTGTGTATGGAAAGATTTTACGAAATATAAAAATATTATTTTTGGCCGAGGAAGCGTAGATTTTTAGCAAAATCAAAAGCGATCAACGATGTGGGGCCAGAATTGATAGACGTTTCCGGAATAAATGTTCAATGAAGAAATTGGCAGGTTTACAATTTTTAATGATGCAGAGGTTGTGTAGAAAAAACTTTTTATAATCCTAAAACCAAATTTTCAAGGATTTTATGCGTATTTTGCATGAGTCATATTGGAATGAGGCTCCTGTAGTTGCGCCATTGCTGTGAAAGTCTTTTGCCTGAGGCACATTGTATTGAAAATGTACTCTTTTTGTAGTAATGATTGGTCATTTCTAATATTTTCAGAGGGACAACTACCTAAAGGTGCTCATTACCTGGATCAACAGCCGAGTCGCGTGCCGTTGAGACGATGTACCTCCTCCAGCCAGTCCTCCGAGTAAATCTGGATCAGTTTCTCGAACTGTAGCTGGCCTTACGTTAGATTTAGAAACAAATGCTTCAGGTAGACTCTCCATGCTTAATTTATTTATAAACAGTGAAATAATTATTAATAAATTTAATTGGGAGAAAGTACTAAAATGACATATTTGCTGCAGTTGGAAAGCGTGTGACGGACCACGGAATAGAGTTTGACGGAATCGGTCCCACAACTCCTGAAGGTGTCCCAATTGCCACCAAACCGGTAAGTTAGAAAGTTATTTGAGAAGAGGTATGTATAAATAAAACTTTTCAAATTAACAACCAATATTTTTGTTTTTACTTGTAGGCAATTCAGCGTGATCAACAGCATCAATGGTACAAACGCATGTATGAGTCGCTCCATGTAGAACGGCCACAAAGAAGAGGTAAGTTTCAACAAGTCCAAAGTCGCGCCCAAAATCATAAATGTATATCAGAACCAAACACTTAAAATATTCATTCAATGTTGGACTACAGATAAATGGGCATCATTTTGACAATTTTTACATAAAAGATAAATGCAATTATGCCAATACGTTGATAGAGTTTGGTCTACGTACCTGCCAATCATAGTTTAATAATTGTGGTATTTTTGTTCACGCACATGTTTTAAAACGACCCTGAAATGAATGAACCTCTTAACCCGTCTCTGTTACAATGCTATGAAAATGAAATTCCTGCTCATTGGACACAGATTTTATGACTGTGAAGTACAAAAATCGCAAAGGTGATTTGTGTTTCCTCTGGTATTTCACTGATCCATTTTGATTCGTAAATACACTTACAATTGGAATGTGTTCCTTAGTACAACTAATATAGAAGATAAAAACCTTCATGTTCGTGTGACCTTAGCCTTTTATAGACACTGAAAATTAATACAACACGAGACGCAATGTGAATGAAAGTTCATACCTGTTAATAATGAGATGTATGTATAATTTCGCAGGACCTCGTCAACTCCATGGTGGGCATAGTGCAGGGCATTATTCAGAGCCAGAAGGTTACGAGTCTGACACGTACGCTTACAAATATGCGACTTTAGACAGGAGAAAGCTTCGTGACAGATATTCCGAATCGACAGATTGCTTTTCTCCTAGTCCATCAACACCAAACTCAATATTATCGCCGACCTCGTCCTGTCCTCCTACGGGTATTCGTTTCACACCCGGCCGCATCGCGGATTACACCCCAGGAAATTCGTGTGTCATTGCGAAAGAAATTAGGAAACACAAGCCGACATTGCAGTGGTAATGGACCGTGATATTAAAACTTGAGTGCCTTCGTGCCCTGTACATATATCGTATAATACAAAGTTCTTCTAATATTATTTTTCCTTCCTTCAGGGCTCTAGGCTCTAGAGATTTGGGATACGAAAGTGACTCCAACCTCATCATCAGGAAACGAACTGAAGAAGAGAAGGAATTTAGAGGCATTAAGTCCCCACCACCACCTCCTTTAAGTCCGGCGGAACAGCGCCAGATATACGTTGAGATTCAGAAGGGAGGCGAAGTTCCTTTGCAAGGTCTAAGGAAACCTGCCCCAGAGAGATCAAAAGGTAAGCCATTTTATAGTCTTTATCTTTTATGTACATCTTTCCCTTCACCTCTCTCAGTACAGTATAAAGTCATAATTCTATATAAAAAATCTCCGTAGCGCAACTTCTAGAAGGAGAAGGCGTACACATTTTAAAAATTCCTACCTATTAATGTTGCTTTCACATTAGCAGCTTTTCATAATATAATTTAGTTGGAAATAGTTTCTAAAACGTTGGGAAGTCTTTTAAATATCATAATGCTTCTTGTGGGAGGCTTGCTTTCTCTGCTTTCGACTTACTAAAGGTTGCTGGTATCATGTTGAGTAATTTTGCTCATACAATTAGCTAATGGGTGCTCCGTCAGTTTAAGGGTTGTGCGTTATAATTAACCAAAAGTAAATATATATCGGAAAATGCCAAAATTACTAATTTACTCGTTTGCAAAAAAAATGGAAATTGCATAATTCATTGTCACCAAAGAAGAGTTTATGAAAAAGGTGAATGTCAATTTAATAAGTTGTTTTTAAATGAGCACGACACTGGTTACGTACCCATTACAAGCGCACGCTATGAAAAGACTTCTTTCTATCATCTTTGCACCATTTCTGCAATATTGCACATTTTTATCGTCAATGCAAATGGAGGCAAAGGGTGTGAAAGTTTTGTACAGGTTGCATTGTTGCTACACTTTCTATCGGATTCTATCTGTCAACTTTTAGATTTTTATGTCGTTTCTTACTCTGGAAACCATAGGGCAGTGTATGAAGAAATCTGCTCCTGTAGTTTAAGGTATTTACAATATAAAATTTTAAGTATGGAATGGTTAAGGGCACAATTCTCTTTTTTATATCTTGAAAATGTTTGCACATCATTTTGATGAGAAAAACTTTTAAATTAAATCAATGGTTTCCCCCACAAATATCTTCTTGTGCAGAGTCTTCTTGGCTAAATCTCCTTCGTCTCAAAGTGAGAAGTATGCCATCATTTGAGGAGATGAAGAAATCAATTTCGTTTACCCGGGGCAGGTCTGGCTCCCCCTCTAATTATCGCAGTGGTAGTCCTGTGTGTAAAAGCCCACCTCCGAATTCAACAGTGGCATTACTTCAAGAAAGAATTCAAGAGAAAATTCGTAGGTCTAATTCAGACTTGAGCCCGCGTCCTGGCGCCTCATTTCGGAGTAGGTATGGCCTTTCAGGAGTAGATGCCTCCCGGATTATTCACACTGTTCGTTCCACAAACCAAATTCGTCGAGCAGGATCTTCATACATTCCAATTAGATCTCGAGAAACGAGTGTGGAAAAACTTCGAGTCTCTTCACCAGAACTCATCTCTCCAAAAGAAGTAAAGAAAGTCATGCAAAATTCCCACCGGTTGTCAATCAAACTGGAGGTGGTGAAAGCACCTCACGGGAAAAAAGGAGCTAGTGGTACTGGCGAAAGCAAGAAATCTGGGATGAAGCGAAATGGAAACGCAAGGTCTTCGTCACGCAACCCAACCACCTTGACAAGTACACGAGGGAAGACGGTAAAAATATCGGATAAAGTATACGTAGAAAACGATCATTATCGCACTGCCGCTGTCAGCACCCTAAGCCCTAAAGGCGGAACGACAAATGGATCAAACCACGTTGGCACCAGCATTCCAGTTAAGCCACCCAGAAAAGTGAAAACCAGAACGGGAGAAAGTTCGTCATCTATTGATTCTCTGTGGAATCGGGGAGGAGTGGGAATGGAAGCTGGGAAAGTTCAGAAAGTGAGTAAAGTGTCTCCCGTCGCATCTCGTCATGCCAGCTGTTTATCTCCTCACACATCCCGACCCACATCTCCAGGAAGTGGCTTGTCATCGACAATATCTGTTTTGAATAGCACTGTGAGTAATAATTCTACGATGAATGCCGCCTTCTCAAAGTCAGGTTCAGCTTCGGAGAAAATAATGGGATCCGATGGGAAATTCTTGGGGAGTAGTCATGCTAATGTCTCAACCGTTTCGACGTCTCCATCAACCTTCCAAGATTCGATTGGAAAGCTAGCAACTTCAGGCAGTCGACGAGGCAAAGCAATAGGAGCCAGTATTGAAAGTAGTGGTGCAGCAACAAGTAGTGCTTTAAGCACGAAATTCAGCGGAATATCTTCAGGACGAAAATTGATTCGTGAAGCAGGAGGAGAAAGAAAGAAGGGAAATGGAACTAATCGGATTAGCCTGTCATCTGGGAAGGATGATCGAAAAAGTCCAGAGAAAGAGCAGCAGCCATCTCCGTCATCATCATCATCAGCGACAAAGTCTTCCAAAATAACAACAAGCAACTTCAATGTAAAATCAAAGGAAAGAGGCACTAGCAGCACCATGGCTAAAGGAGTGGAAGCGAACAAAAAGCTTAAATACGACACGTCCATTAGAGAAACCACGCAAAGTGAAATTGAAAGAGTTTGTAGTGTGCACAAAGGACGGGAAATAATGGAACACGAAATAAAATCGAACTCAAATATTGATCTGCGAGACGATACTTTTGTCAAATCTAGCACAGCATTGGAAAGCTACGACGCAGGAGAAAAGCTCTCCTCTGCATTTTCCAGCAGCAGGGAAGAAGACACATTGAGATATTGGACGATTCCACCCAGGAAGCGACATGACGGGTCCCCTCTTCATGGAACCGCATCTTCCCGTCTCGAGAGACCCATGAGCCTTTTCGCTTTTAGATCTTTACCTGCGTTGACGCCATTCCTGACAGAAACAAAGCGTGTCTCTCAGTCCCTCTTTTTGGCAAAACAACAACTTCCCATGGTTCGTGCTACAAAGACATCCGCTCTGAGGGAAAAACTTGCTCACGAGCCACAGGAGATTTTGTCTCCACCCACAACAAAACCCGGAAAAGTTGGAGCTGGTAATGCCAACTCTCTCAAAAGAGGAAAAATAATTCGTAGCGTGTCATGTCTAACTTTGAAGGAGAAATTGATTCGAGATTACACCTACACAAATTACATATTGGAGCTGCAACACGCTCGCAAGAGATCGCCTCGATTCCTCCAACTCCACAAACTTTATTGTAGCCTGGAGAGGTTAGGAATTTTGGAGAAGAGCACATCCCTCTATGACATACCCGTTCTCAGTGCTGCAAAAACATTGGATTTTGAGTCGTGGTGGAAGGTCCGTAATCGATTACGTGTGGAAGAAGAAATGTCTTCCATCATGAGCCAATTAATGGATGCACAAAAGAATCGGCAATTTTTCTTCCGACCCAAGTCTCCGGATGCCGTTAGGTGGAAAGGTGATTCCTCCTTGAGATGCAAACAGTGGAATATAGATGAGCTGCGACATTTTTTGCTTACCGGCGAAGCTCTCAAATCCAAGCACACTTCAGCTACAGACCTCCACAAAATTGCATGGCGAGGAGCGAGCACAAAAGAAGTGGCACTCAATATGGAAGTTGCCTCATTATCCAAAGCCGAGTATTATTATTACCGCGATAAAGCTGCCGAGTATAACAGAATGCCAGCACTTCGACGAGCCTTTTCAATGAGCTCGACGCTGTCTGAAGATCAAAAAGAGAAAATAAAGTCCAGGCTTGGCACCCTAATCTTGAGAAGGGAAAAGAAGCAAGTAGGGGAGCCCAGTAGTAAATCAAAAAGGTTTAATGACACGACTGTTAGGACCAGCAGAATGGGAGTGGGTGTTGCAGGACCGGCAAGGACCTACACACAGGAAGATGACCAAGTCATTGGAATAGACGGATCCCTAACTGAAACTGCAAAGCGCCAACTTTCCAAAACAATAAGCGAAGAAGTTCAAGAGAGAAAGTTGAAGGAGAAAGAAGAATTGATTAGAATTGTTGAAGGATCTGCGTCTGGCAATAATGGTGGTAGTAGTATTAATCCCAAGTCTTCTGGTGAGTCGGAATCAGATTCTTCCATGAAAACAGTAATCCACATTCCGATTTCTACAAAAATGTTATTGAGAAAATGTCATGAGCAGAGTCAGAATAGCATCACAAAAGGAAAAACTCCCGTGTACAGCGTGTACTGCAGGAAAGGTGTTCCCTCAAAGGTTTCCTTTTTTGAGACTTTCCATAAAGATTCCAACAATAACAAAGAACCCATTGTCATTTCCCCCTCTGAGGCAAAAATTGTGAAAACCAAAACTTTTTCGGAGAAAGCTAGAGCTAATGCCAGAGATCAACATCATCAGCGATCACCGCTGAAGAGTACCTCAGCCACCACTGCTAATGCTACACCCCCTCTGAGGCAAAAATTGTGAAAACCAAAACTTTTTCGGAGAAAGCTAGAGCTAATGCCAGAGATCAACATCATCAGCGATCACCGCTGAAGAGTACCTCAGCCACCACTACTAATGCTACTACTACCACTACTACAGATTCCTCAACTGTGAAAACAACAACGGCACCCATATCGAGTAGTGCGGTGAGCACTTCTCCCGTGAAATCTGAGCTCCCAGCAAAAAGGTCAAGATCTGTGACCCCCGAAAAGCTTACTTATGATAATAGGTACATCTCGCATAATCAATATTATCGGAAAATTGGCATCACTATTGTTAAAGAAAAATAGTACACTAAAAAGTCTAGTTCAGCGGGAAGTCCTCGAGCGAGATAGACTAGAAAGGCTTCGAATGGTGAATGCAGGAGAGGTTGATCGACTGCGAAATTACTTTGAAGATTACGTCTCACGCGGCGATTATGACTCTAGCCTCCATCCGGAAGTGAGTCTCTTACGATGTTTATTCTGCTCCGATCCCAATCTCGCCAGAATCACCGACAAATTTCACCTGGGATCCAGTAGCGGCCATGAGAGACGGTGTGCCAGCGCTGACATTTTCAAGGAAAAGCTGGAAGGCCGAGATAGAGATCGAATTCGACCAGATGGGAAGGAGAGCTCCCCGGTTCACTGTCGCTCGCCCGAGCTGTACTTTAGCTCCCGATCCCGGAGGCCAATTTACCAGCCCAGCTCGACGCCAAATATTTGTCAACCCACTTTAACTGCACATTGCTTTCTCGAGTCGCCAACAAAATCCATGGAATTTGACACTTCATGCTATAGCTCGGATTTTTCAGGGAATTATTGGGATTACCATTCCACCTCTCCCGTTCCATCATCTGGTGCCGGACCATATTCTCCCCTTCATAATAGGCCAGCTGCCTCCTCCGCTACAGCAGCCGCGTCTGCTGAACCTAATCCCAAGTCAAATAGAGAAATGAACTACTCCACCACTCCAAGAATTTTAGAGTCTCGTGTTGCTCCACTCACTTCTACGCCCATGAGTGCCTCCTTACCCAACAAAAGTACTGGTGTGAGCACCACAACCACCGGATCAATAAGTCAGGAGCTAGGCAAAACCTGGAATTTTGATCCAGCGCTGCACCAGCCAAAATACAGATATGTTCCTCAGCCACCGATAATTGAACCAAGGCAGTATTATGGAAGTGGTCATTACGCACGAACTTTACAACCTGGATCATTACCACCGATTCTTCCTCCACCACCCATTCCTCCCCCACCGACTAATTATCATCAACAACCTGGCCGACTCATGAAATCTGAAAGCTTTCATGTTTCTTCATCAACGCAATCTCACTTTGCCCCTCAACTTTACAGGAGCGTTCGCTACTGGAACCCAAACGCAAAAGGACAGTCTGCTAGAGGTGATGATCATACAAAAGCGGATGATTCTTGTGTTACACTCTATTATTATTATGGCGTTGTCTAGATTTCGCTTTTGTACATTTTGTACATCCATACATATTCTGAGGTTCGGGGATTTTATAAATTTCAATTTTTTGCTGTACATTCGCTATTTTTGACTGCTTTCTAAAAATATAGATGCAATTTTTGAACAAGAAATAGTTCCCAGCTTTTTGTAAGCTATACGTAGCTATATTTTTTTAGAGTTCTTGAGAATATCTTTAAACCATGTTCCGTTCTTATCCGTAGGATCAGGCCATGGTTTGCAGACCACAGTGTAATGCAAACTTTTATATTGAAGAGTGAAGAATGTATGAGTGAGTGAAAAACGTTGAAAGCTTCTTCTGCATAGTTTCTACAGCATACATACTGTACCATACTCGAATGGATAGAAAAAGTGAATTGTGCTTTAGTTATCATTTGATAAACTCTTTAAAATGCAATAGTTGACAATCCGATGATGCAACCAAACAACCTGTACAAAAACTGACGTGTACAATCTTTCGTGACCCGGCGACAAAGAAAAAATAGTAATTTTACGACTAATGATACAGTCTGACTGCATCGCTTCTTGTAAAAACTCTGCGAAATGGAATTCTTTATTATTCCATTCTCAAATGACATGATATGAACTCGAAGGATTTTTTATGTTCTGTGCAAGAAAAAAAACATTACGATGGTTGGCACCGATAAAAGTGCGAAGATTTACATAGTTCATTTCCCTCTGAAGATGAGATTCATATAAAAATTAGTCTAATGAGCAACTTTTATAAAAATGTAGCATTATAAATGTACAAACTGCAACACATTTATCTACTTTGTCCGCACTTAAAACCTAGGAGTATAGGATGCGGTTTTTAGAACCAAGAGTCAAGATTTTTAATATTTATCATTCAGCTGTCGCGACAGTGCTTTATTTTAAACGATATTCTTTCAGTTGTGTTCTCCATCTTCTCACATCTGCCCTGATTTTATTAATAAGACTCTGATATCTAATGCAAGTCGACTCGCTTTTCCTTGTATTGTACTT
>JAHZMY010000525.1:0-16527 GCA_027743915.1 Seira sanloemensis
AAAATATCATGCTGGTGATGACAATTGTCACTCAATATAAATTGCTGCTGAGGCTGTCTAATGAAAGTCGAGGTGGGTGGATTGAGACGAATATTTAATCTTCTAGCACGAAGCTTTAAATTGCGATTCACTTTTCTGCTAAACTTACACTATGGAATAGGAGGCATTTTTACGCAATGAAAGGAGAGTGTCTACTTATCAACTAAAATTGAACCACATGAAGTAAGACCACATGATGTTTGACAATAACTAAACATTCAATTTGAAAATCCCTCCATTACCAAGTATCGCATAAGCATGTGCTTATGCGATTGCACAAATTGCACACAAAAAGCATTTACTTTGCCATTTGTGTGAGGTTTGAATAAGTACGTTCTGAAAATATTCCGAAAATACTACGAATCTTCTAAAAGTTTCAGAAAAAATGAACGTCTTTAGAATGTTCCTTACTTATGCGTTTCGTTCTTGGTATTTCAAGAACACGTCTGGACCAAAGAGCATAAACTTAGGACAAGATGATGGCGTGCGAGGTCAATTGGGTATCCTTCTGAATACGTTGACATAAGTAAAAATCGCCAACAAACTATGTTCTTTGCTTTGATCTGTAAGTGACATTTTGAACCATTCTACGAGAATTCCGCATATCAAGCCAGATGAATGTTGAGCATGCATTACATCAGATATCCCATGAAGCGTGTTAGGGTCGACTGTGGATTAAATGGCCCTCGACATGAATGGTAAATAGTCGAGATGGGAAAGACTATCGTTCGTGGTATTTTACAGAAATTCCATCAGTATGACCCACTATTGACTATCTGCACATTTTGGGTTTGGGTGATACTTTGCGTTTCAGAGTTGGTTCTTTGACGCTAAGTGTATGAAACTGTGACAACAATCCACAATTGGTTTGTTATCGCAAATGCAATCCTGGATATTAAAAATCAATTCACAAGGTAGCAGGGACAGTTCTGAGGTCGATAAATATGTCTGTCGAGTTGTGGGAGAGACAGCAGTATATTTTGTTTGTAAGGTATGGAATCATTCTTTGGTTGTTGGTATATTAATGTGTTCAGTTAAAAAAATAGATGATATAAAATTAATTTGATTGCTTGTTTTTCCTCACGTGGAAAGTTGCTTGCTTGATAAAAGTCTCCAAAAACATGGTTTAAGTTTTAGTATATCTAATTGTAAAAAATGAAGCTCGTCTCTGTAAAACAAGCAGTTTATCAAGGGAAGATAACATTTTTGCACGTTGCGCACCACAATGTGAATGGCCATGGAGCACTATTTATTGAAAAACCCGTTAGCATAACTGACATATGTATGGTGGGACAGTTAGAGTCAATAATTTGTTCATCCGCATTAACAAATCGTGGGATGTACTCTGGATTTTTATCACAAAAGTTGGATAATTTATTAAACTTTTGCCTTCTCCTGGCTGATTTAGAGCTTTTGGGTGTAACAAATTCCAATAAATCTTGAAAAAAATTGGATCCGCTTCCAAAATGCAAATTGAAATACGTTATTTATGTTAAGTTAGGTTTCGCTCATACAGCCTAAACGCAGGACAAACAGGAAAGAGATCCTTAGTATATGTGCTTAAGACCACATTAAGATTTGTTGTCGTATTTTGGGCAATATTTTAGACGTTAAAACGTAGACGACATGTACATAGTTAGGGACTAAAACATTTTTGCCCCTCAATGTCATACAATACTATTGAATCATTTATTAACTCATTCATAGCATTCTGCATGTAAGCACTGGCGATATCATTGTCGACTAGCAAAAGCGTACCAACTTTATTTAAGTTTTATTTAGGTTTTAAGTTTGCACACGTGGATTGCGTGCATGTTTCAAATACCTGTCAAATTAAACTGATTAAAAAAATCCAACTAAAACCTTACAGTTCGTTCTTTAATATATTTACTGGGGCATATCTTTAGCATTCAAACCAACAGATTGATGGAGCACAACGTCATTTTATAAAAACTAATTTATTGCCTCCGAGTACCTCTTAAGTAAAATTAAGCATATTCTACCGTAGCATCGTCGACTATAGTAATTTACGAATATTTTTGGTGGGTTTCGCAATACTTCCTTGCATATATTCTTCGTCGAGAATATTACCATGTACTCGTCAAAAACAGCTCACTACATATGCTGTCATGGAAACTTTCAGTAGTTTTATTCCATCAACAATATGGATGTTATCATTCTCCTACTATAGTGCAACATCAGTTTGTATTTGTTGTTTGGGCCACTTTAAATTCTTTGGCTGGCAGTGATTTGTGTAAGACAATTATTACAATTTGCAGTAGTTAGAATCACCAAGCTTAATATGATGATAGAAATTTGTCCCGACCGAAGCAAACTCATTATTCTAACAATCAGTATTGACAGAACAAGATAGTCGGTACGAAATCGGGACATTTGTACGCAAAAGCCACTTGGGTCAAAGCAACTGCCAAGGAGCAACTGACAAAGACCACTATCTCCCAAACAAATTGGCACAATGTTACTCGACATCATTTACGCCATCGTGTTTGTACAAATTGGATGCGGGGTGGCTGTAGTCATATCCAATCTGAATGATGTATTGCTTAACTTCAGGGGGTGCCTTCTCTATCTTAGAGCACATGAAAAGCTCGAGTACTTGCCATTTGAATACCCAGTGATTCTCATGAGACCACAAGAATCTACGAAAAAGTTTGTTTTGAAAAGGAGTCCATACAACTGCTGGGAGGCGCTAGGACGATATCACAATCCCAGGTCAAAGGAACCAGGTAGAAAATTTTTTGCCAACTTAAATTATTCATATATAACTGTTTAAATGCAAATAAGGTGCCTCACATTTAACTGTATAACGTACGCAACCGTTATTTTTGCGATAACTCTGTAAACATTTTTTGTAGACTGTTACCATCAAGGATTACGTTCAAAAGCCTGTTGTCTACAAATTGAACACAGCGTCATTGCGTTAAGGTCAAGACCGGGACCCTGTGAGCTACACATCGACATATTTCCAACGCAAGATATGTTTAAGTATGTCGCATCCTGGGACCACCCCATCTCAGAGCGCAAGGGACTCTCGCCTGTGCCCTATCGACTAATTATTTTCCCAGCGACTATCAACCTAACCAAATACGTCAAACAACGTGCCCGGGATGGCGACTTAGGGGAGATTTTGAGCTGAAAGAATCTATTTTATCACGTATTTTGCATGTTGACTGTGTGCCCAGCAAACACCAAAACACTAAAATGCACATTTTGTGTTAGGGTAATGTTGTGTGTTTTTGTGTGGGGAATGCAATATTGGTCCTAACAAAACCCTCACCCAAAAAGTGTGAAAAAAATGTGTATAAAATGCTCACTTCTTGCACAAAAAATTTGTGGGATTTGTGATATGCAAATGTACATTATATGACCACTTTATCCCATCAATATAGTGCAGCTATTTAATGTGGCTAAATACGTGACAGATAAACTTATTTGTAGATTGGCATTTCATAATAAGGCACTTATCGATAACATCTAAATAATTAACATACTTTCTAACACCAGTAAATGTGACCTCATAAATGGCTAATATTGTACTATTAATAGGATAATTTTAACGCTTGACACTGATAACAATTCACATTCTGAAATTCCAGTTTCCAAGCATTTCACGGAGTTAAATTAAAAAATTCTACCGTCTTTGTCGCAGAAACAGTTATTTCCTAACCTAAAAGATATAGAAAAATCCTGAAATTTAAAAACATTTTTTAAAAACTTTCTGACAAAATGGCGGATAAATCAGAGCTGGCGTCCGAAGGATTTGGTGAAGAAACTGTAACAAGTCCGAGCGTAGGTGTTGAGATCGCATTATCCGTCCGGAATGTGGATGGTTTTGTTTTTGGTCGAGACTTCCTGTTCCGGGATGTAGGTGTTTCACAGTCGGTGGTGTCAAGGCACGTGTCATCAGACGCTTTTTGCTCGGCTCGTCTAGCTTTTTCGTACGAATCTAGAAAATGGGATAAAAAATGCTTTTTAAAATTTCTGTTACTCATAACAAGACATGTTTTAAAAATAATATAGTTGTATTACTCAAAGCAAATCATACCTATGCCAGTTTTTCTTATGTTGAACTCAAAAAGTGACCAGGTCGGTTGAGGCGGTTTTTCGGTCCTAATAAGGTGTCCAGAAAGGCCGGCAGGCCAGTAGCATTCCGTCCGCGACTTGGATAACCACAGGGTCGGGACAACTGATACACTTACTTCATCGACGAACTCTGCCACACTGTACATGTTGTCGTAATATTAATATTCTAATCTAATAGTAAAATTCTAATTAAAAATGGATATAAAATATGTTTTTAACTACTCGTAACATTAAAAAATGAAACGTTTAGATTCGCCAGTAGCAATTAAAATTTATTTACTCACCAAAATGATCGCTGACTCGCCGAGATTGTTGTTGGCTTCACTGTTATGTTTAGATAAAAAATGCTTTTATATTTTGATTCAAGCTAAAAAGTAAAACTTTTCAATTAAAAATAGTTTTCAGTCAGTTCTTCTCTAATTGCTCAAACTTAATCTTGAGTAAGCGGATTGCCACAGAGTGTTTTGGTCTGGCGGAAAATGAAGACTGACTGAACGGCTCCTCGTTCCTTTTTATATATTGGCTTTTCATAGCGTGCATGTGCCCCCTCGCTTTTGTACCTCTCTTTTAGGGTTACTTGACAAATCCGCACCCATAATTTGTATATCATGTTTTTCTCTCTTATCATGCAAGCATTTTCCATAAGGAACTGTGTACAAAAAATGCGTGGTAAAATATGCAAGGAAAATGCACACTGCTTTCCTGCCATTTAATTTGGGGATTTTGTTTGGGTAATTTGTGTCTCAATTTCAAGTGTACACTAAACGAACACTTTTTGGGAATCGTAAGATATGGGTGTTCGGAGGTGTTGTGATTTGGGGAAAAAGATGAAATGAAGGACACAATTCTGGCAAAATTGAGTTGGGGTTTCCCTATCCCAAACGTTTCCCTATTCCCCTAACTAAACCCTTAAAAAAAGTGGGCCAGAATGTTTGTTGGGTACAAAAATTATGTTATAACTATTTGCCAATTTAAAATAAATGAGCATTTTCTAGAGTGTAAAATAGGAGTAATCACCTTTTGTAGTTCCACTGTAGATATTTTTGTATTGAAACCAAGTAGCTGACTTAATTATCTCACCTTGAAAAGAGCCAGTACACAATATTGCTGAGAGAGGATTGCATGTTAATTGTTCCGGACCTGCCAGTCAGCGCCGCGGACCAGCTCTTGACCAGCTCTGCTTGCATTTCCTCCTCCGAAATCTCGCCGTTCTTGACACCCTCGACCAGCCAGTACCTATAGTCCTCCCTGGAGACCATGTAAGGATGGGAGTATTCTGAAGTGGCAAAATCGGTTGAGAATTTAAATGATGTATTTTCATGTCTATTTTTAATTTTTTCGAACTATGATCAATATTGCTGCTTGTTCTTCCGACGACTTCCTCAAAACTGTAGTCAGTTGCATCGCTTGAAACTGATGTATATAGATTTTCCAAGATGAAGAAGGTAAGAAGCAAAGGAGCGACTTCCATTATGATTGAGTTTGATATTTGACTTTGTGGATGCAAAACTGGATCTTTTAATTCTATTGTTTTTGTTTCAAGTTATTTTGAATAAATAAGAAAAACTTACGGGCTCATCAGATAAAAATGATCGTCCAAAGTGTCCGGTTGTGCAACATGAGATTTCACCATAGGCATTAAAAAGGTATTAAAACGTTGCAAAACTATTACATACATGGGTGAGTTTATAAAGAAAAGACATTTTAGAACCCATTCAGACATTTCCCAAGAAAGAAAAATTTTTTATAGAAAGCTGAAATTTTTTCTAAACCAATATAAAAATGGAAACAGTTTAAGCTTTTCTTAATAGTTTATATCGTAAATCGAAAAATTATACACGTAAATGTTTTAAATTTTCGAAATGATATTAAGTGAAGCTTTTTCAGTGTGTTTCGTACAGTCATAAAATATGTATGCAATTATATTTTGTATCCCTAAGCTACCAAATAACATCAGTATATGTGTATTTATGTAAATAGTCATAATGCTCCATGATTTCATAATATTAGATTTTTGTATCGACATAATTTTATTAATAAAAAATTGCACCTACTTTAAACTTTGCACATAACATTTTTTTAAACTGTTTTTACACGAAGAATTTGGCATTCAATTGCTCCAACTGGATGCGATGCGACCGGGGAACGTTAGCTGTAATTGTATTCTCCGCGGGCGCTAGCAAATGCAACAATCACTTTTTATTTTTTATTTTGCAACGAGCAGCACCACTTTCTTTTTCAAGATTTGGCATGTACAAATATAATGTGTATGTCTAACCTAGTGGGACAGGGTTCTCCAAAGGGGATACAGTTGGACGATGACACTGACCTTCCCTTCAACCCCGACGGGAAGAACATTGTGTCTTCTGCGTGTTGGTAGAAATCCGGATTTAGGACGTGACTTTTTCGAGACGTTAAGTGGCAATAGATGTTCCACCAACTGCACGGTGCCTTTGATTTCACAGCTTCAGCTTTACATGCCCTCATTGAATTACTCGATATACTGGAAGTGAAATACTCGGGACACTTGCTGTGCGAACATCCCGCTGCATTTTAAAAATATATTTAAATACGTTTCATCCAATCAAGTAAAGTCGAAGTGATGTTAAATATTTTCATTTCGAAATACGCACTGTAGTCGGTGACAACTCCGCAGCCAGGCTGGGTTTTACCCCCGAAGGCTAAATTTAATAAAAACGTATATTGAAGTGTTTTGTATGAAAGTATGCTCTCAGAAATATAATTCGAATCAAATCATAAAATTATTAAATGAAATCAAAGTTTTGCTATTTGTCCAGTTGAAAAAATAAACTGCGATAATATTTAGACTCTGAAAAGAGATTAAATGTTAAACTGATTAACATTGCTGACAACTCCAATCTCTATTAAATATCTGATTTGCTCAAAAATATTTCATGACTAGCTAAAATATCATTCCAGAGTTCGGTATCATTGGCAATAAGCATATCTTGTTATTCACGCACCTGTGATGTCAACGTGGCCTGCTCGCTTACGGTCAAACTTTGCTGTAACAACTCTTCCAGATTTAGGAAATAGATTAGCTACCATGAATAACAATTTACCACAGGCTCCCAGCTTTATCAAATTTGGCCCGGTTGGTTAGATAAATTGATATTTTTAAACTCAGTTTCCAAGGAAACGCGACTTACTATAACTTTAAAAAACTCATAATGTTGCCACGAGAAGACGTGAATCATTTAATTTAAAACTACGGCTTACTCCATGTCTTGACTTTCATTAACTGCAAAAACTGATTACATGCACACACAGGAAGGCTTTTTAAATTTAGTAAAAAAATGATATGGCGCATTTCGTGTAATTACGGCTCCAATTACTTATCGCTTGTATTTTTTGAAGGCGGCGGTCCTTTGCTTCAAAACTGTTTATGTAGCTTGTTAGTCGTCGGCGCATTAAATCCAATTTAGAAGAAGAAATAAATATGGTGGATGTATCAAACGATTCATCATGAAATGTAGAACAAAATTGCCATTTTCATTTCTGAATTTGGGTCTAGAAGACCTGATAAATGGCAAGTCCACCCGAAAGTCCATTCAAATTCTCTGTGCAACCAAGCGCCGGTTGCCATGATTAAGCTGGGACCGTTAATGAATTCGGGGATTTTGAAAGCAACAATGTTTAAAATATCGAAAACATTCTTCAAATTCGGAATTACTTTGTAACTCTCACTGCTTTTTGAAGTCGACGTTTTAGTGGCTTCCTAAAAGATGCTACACCGGTTTTACAAAAGACATATTTTTGTGCGGAAGGAATTAATGTTAGCCTTCATGATTTCTGGGGCGAATGTTCCGCTTCTATCGTAATCTCAAAAGGTTGCTATAGCAAAGTTTGACCTTCTCCGATCCAAAATTGCCTCTGAACACGTTTCCTTCATTGCAATGAATTATCTGTCAAGATTAGCTGTTGAAACAATTGTCATATTTTTTCCAGCATATTACATTTAGATATATTATTAGTCTAAAACTCACATCCACAAAATCTGCATGATCTTTATTCAAATGATGGACCATTAAACTTGTCGTTCCTCGGGCCGGCGAGTTATACGAGTATGCAAACGCTGGACCTGTTACATTAATTTTAACCCATTAATTTTACAAATATGCAACGAGATTTTCAGCGCTGTTTAATAAAAATAAAAGTTTACTTCGTACCCGCAGGATCAAGACCACTAATTCGGCCAACTTTCTCTCGCCCGTCCTGCTTAATATAGAAACCAGTCATACCAGCCACGTGCGCTCCCAGCGAGAAGCCAACTATATGAATTTTGCTGTACGATGAGACCAGCAATTTTTGCTTGAGGTCGCGAATAAAATCCGCGACGTCTTCAGCAGCTGCAACTGCCCCACGCGCGGCAATGTCGTACTCCAGTAATCCTGTACTGGCAAGGTCCGTCCAGTCGACGACGATTATATTGTAGTTTTGTGGAAGATATGCTGCAATCAAGCGGTCCATATTTATTGATTAGGCTGCCTATTAACGCCCTTAAATTTGATGTACAAAAGTGCTTACCTTGTGCCATTTGTATCATGCTTCTCATCTTTGACTCTGGGCTATCTTCGACGTGGTTAGACCAACCGTGAATTAATATTTTTACCGGTCGACCGGTTTGCCAACCAACCTGTCTTGATGGAACTCTGCGTCCAACTTGTTGCCTATTGTTCCCGGATAATTTGCTACCAGAATATAGTTTGCCAAAAAAATGTATTACAACGCTACTTTGACAACAATAATTATTATTACTTATGACAAGTTGTCCATTTGTGAAACAAATATTTGAATTTATTGCTCCAGATTCGTAATGAGAAATTAACCTGGAATAAAGCCAGTATATAATCCTAACGAGGGAGGCGTGCAGAGGCATCGAACTTCGGCCAGAGAGAGGAGGGGATCGAACTTTGGCAAGCTCGGCTTGCATTTCCTCCTCCGTTATCTCGCCATTTTTCACGCCTTCCTTCAGCCAGTATTCAAAGTTCTCCTTGGTAACGATAAAAGGATGCGAGTATTCTAAAATATTAAGAAGAATTTGACTGGGAAAGATTCTTCAAACGTCGCTAGACTTTAGATTGTGACTTTGAAATTAAATGACGATTAACTGTTGTCAATGTTGATGTCCTTTCTTTCAACGTTTCCAAAACTGTGAACGATTGCATTTTCTAAAATAGATGCGCAAAACGTTTTGGAAACAAAGGTAGTAATAATCCAGAGAGCTAGGTTCATTTTATGGCCTTGTTTGCGCTATTTTATATCTCCGTTCTGCTTTAAACCAGTAATGACTAAATGACAAAAATGTGTATTTTAAAAAATCCAACTGATACGCATTATGACAAATTAAATTTTTTCTTGGGCTTGTTTACGTTACGTTTTGAAAATGCAATCTTGTTTGAAAAATTCCTTTACAGCTAAAAAGTGGGAAGAATGTTTTTCTGGCGAGTCTTAATATCAGCTAATTTGTTACCTACAAAAGCACGGCATTTTTTTATAATTGGGCAAGCATAGCATTTCAATGCCTTTATCATTTTGGTACAAAGGTTGCGAAACTTGTAAAAAAGAATGAAATTATGATTGTGAAGTTTGTGATTTTGGATTCGGAGTCGAATACATAAATTGAGCAAACTACAAAAACCTCGACATATTCATACCTATTTTTTATTTTAAGCGTCCTAATGTCATTGACAAAATTCATGAGACTNCTTATTTTTTATTTTAAGCGTCCTAATGTCATTGACAAAATTAATGAGACTTTTGTCATGTGATCGCATTTTAATTACATATCTGAGTTTAAAATTTACACATTTAAGATGCATTTGCAAATTTTGAGTCTCCCAATGCCCCGGTTACTTTGTAACAGCCGATGCGTGTTATGGAAGCTACCGCAGTGTATGCATTGTATCGGTTAGTGAAGACTCTAGTTTCAAGTATGCCGTTCTTTTAAAGTTTTACGTCTTGGTAAGTTGCCATTGTATGTCTCTTAAATTGTCTTGCAAAAAATATGTCATGATCAATAAATCATTTTTACCTGTATTGGCAGACAACATACAGCACTACAAGCATTTGCAAATTTTGAGTCTCCCAATGCCCCGGTCACTTTGTAACAGCCGATGCGTGTTATGGAAGCTACCGCAGTGTATGCATTCTATCGTTTAGTGAAGACTAGTTTCAAGCATACCATATTCTTTTAAAGTTTTACAGCACTTGGTAAGTTGTCTCTGTATGTCTCTTAAATTGTCTTGCAAAAAATATGTCATGATCAATAAATCATTTTTACCTGTATTGGCAGACAACATACAGCACTACACCAGTATCATAATGCTTAAAAGGAGATGTTGAAAACCGTTGTTGTCGCTGTCACCCCACACCATTCCAGTTATGTACAACACAAAAAAGTCTTTCGCGTTGCGAAGCAAACAAGCTGCAAAAGAAAGGTTTCGCCTACTTGAATAGATCGACGTGGTTCTACTTTTGCTTTAATTCACTCAATTTCGGAAAACAGCTTTCTCCGTCCTTTTCTCCTACATTTGGCACAGAGTCTTGGCATTTGCACTTGAACACAAAAGCTTCTCATTTCATCCAATTCAGTCCTAGAAAAATTTAAATTGCGAGAGAGCAATATTGCTCGAATTCCTTCTAACATTTGAAGAAAAAACAATAAAAAAAAAATGTTGGACATAATAATTTATATCGTCTACTGGTCATTTTGGTACACCCGTCACTACTTTGCCTACTGGTTTCCCTTCATCGTGCTCTGGTTCTGGTGGCACTATGGTGCGAGGCTAATCTGCCTCATCCCAAAATGTCGCCTCATCTTCACCCGCATCTGTCAAACCTTCATCCGCTTCTTGAGACGCACGCCAACGTGTGATTCACTCCACTCTGAGATCATCATAGCCGTGGACGCGACGCCCAATGTCCTCGCTGGATATTGTGTCAATCTGAAGAGAAAGACTTTGGAATACTACGTCCTCAAGATGGAAGACTTTCCCTTTCACATTGAGGACAAGAGGAACGCGGACGAGTTTGAGATGAGAAACCTTCAACTCGCCTTGGCTGTTTGGGCTGACGCCATACAGCGATACAAGGCATTCCGCGTGTACACGGATAACAACGCAGTGTATAAGATGGAAAGCGAGGTCGGCTCGGATGCGAAGGCGATGGTAAATCATTTCACCTGCTGCCTTGGAATCCGTAGGGAGAACGGAAATGTGCATATCAATGGGGTCCGGAGCTGGGATCATTTCTTCAAATTTGCAAGGTAGACGCATGTATTTATGCCAGAATGCAATTTAAATTTTTTTGATGAAGATAGTTTATTTGCAAGCAATTTAATCTTGATGTAATATTTTAAAATATTTTTCAGATACATCAAGCCTGTGGATGACATGACTCGAGGGAATGCCGATGTGGGCTTAAGATTTCTCAGGAAACTGTATGGCATCCAAGAGGACAAAATGACGGAAGCTGAGATTCAAAAGGTATGAAAACTGCATGCTTGCCATTAAATATCCGTAGTTATGATAACAATGTGCCGTATTTAATAGATGGCATGTTTTGTTTTCAGGGAAGTGATTATGCCAAACAATTTTACTGCAGACATTGCACCGTTATTCTGTTCAAGGGAATGCAGTCACTGGATGGAAATCAGGCAAGAAATCGACGAAGGCTGTGGCAGTAGAAATTAAACTTTTTTAAACCAACTATAGGTTTACTAAATGGCGTGGTGGTGATAACATTTTGGAATAGAAGGCACGAGATTTGTAAGGGAGGGAGAAAATCAGAGCATTTTGAGAAATTCAAAGCAAACTTAGGCTAAAAATGACCAAAATAATAGGCAGATACATAAAAATATTTGAAGCAAGTATTTAAACTGTTCATGGGGTTGCGACAATGCACAAAGCACCATGGAGAAAGTGCCAGTACTAGTACTTTCAACATTTTTAAGTTTATGAGTAGCATTTTGCTTCGCATGCAAAAATAATTTTACATTTTACGTCAAACTACAAGCTATATACCATTTGTTTAAGAGTAAGTATCTCCATTTAAATTTGATAATTGGTAAAAAATGTGATAATTTTCAAATCAATTTCAATTTAAAGACAAAGGAAAAATAGCTACAGAAACAATATATAACGTTAAGTAATACAATATTTCCAAAGAAAATTGGAGGAAGAAATTTGAAGCCCATTGAGAATTTTTGAAGAGGACGCACGTCAAAGTCCATTACAAATTAACAAGTATTTCTTCACTTGTCAAGAAAGAGGTAAAGTATTGCGCCTTATTTATGTAATGCGATATAAAAGTGTGTTCATTTTTGTTTTGTTAGTATGGGTGGAGGGAAAGGTGATAGTCAGTGCGAGTGAAAGCAAATCAATATATCGACTATTATTGACAACCACTTCAAAGTTACGGACAAGTGGCACATTTACTTTCAGCTCCACAATCGATTTTTTTTGGCAAGCTCACTCTCACTAACATTAAACTCGGGATCTATGTTAACAACATGTTTTTGCACTTCCATTACACCACCAATATTTCAAGTATCTGCAAACCTATTCTAGTTTACGGCTACCAATTGTTTGCTTCTTCAAACTGCTTAAATGAATAGCTGTATGGTCAATATTGGTTGTTTAATGCTAATGTTAAATAAGTATAACCCAACTGTCAAAACATCAAATTTTATTTATTGCTTACGTTAATTTAATTATTATAATTAACATGTTTAAAATATTGAGTGAGATTACACCTTGGGAAATATGTAACTTTTTTCACCAACTCCGTGCGAAGGTGCTCGGAAATAAAAAAAATCTGTCGAATTGTTGTAACCAATTTGCAATTGCAACTAATAATAAAGTTTTTTGGAAACGGTTTCTCTTATTTACGCTTGGAATTTATTAATTTTCCAAGTGCGTGTCAGGTATAAGTCTAGTACTATGCAAGATAAAGCCTGCAAAAGACAAAACCTTTCTGCAAATGGCATATGTATTGTCTCACGAATTAATTATTTTTGACCTATTTCTTTTAACACATCAACTACCACACTAGCAGAAAGATCCACGTGTGCATAACATTTTTTTTACACTTTTCTAAGAGACATGCCAACAACAACCTGTAGATACATGTAATATTGAATATTGTATCATTCTTTGCTTAGACATTGTCTCTTCAAATTAAATACTAGTCCCTTACTTTCACCTATTTTTGCCTGCATTTTCTCGTAAAGAGCAGCTTATATCTTCAGCCCAAAAATGAATTCTCTTATTGCCGTTTTGGGTTTCCTTGCATCAATTCCACACTACTGTCCTCTAATCACATTCCTCCTCTTCATTTACATTTCCCGTAAGTATGGATACCTTCAGAAGATCTGGATGTTCCTCACCCGCCTCGTCCAAGTCGCGATCCTCTTCAAAGGTCCGGAAACAGAGAAATGCATAAAATCCTCTCTAGTGATTGCCGCCCACGCCTCCAAAAAGGTATTTGCCGGGTACCTGGCAAACCTCAGGGATGAGACCCTAGACTACTACATCATCAAGAAGGAGCATTTCCCTCTACCCATACGCGATTGTAAGGATACGAATGAGATTCAAATGAAGAATTTGCAGTTCGCATTGGCGCTGTGGGCTACTGAAATCCAGAGCCATTCAACGTTCCGTGTGTACACCAGCGGTGGTGCCCTTTCTCAGGCAAATGACAAGTATGGAAAAGATGCAAAGGTTCTTCTCAGTCACTTGGTAGACTGCCTCTCCGCCAAGAAGGTGAATGAAAAGGAGCACCTGAGGTACCTTCGGAACTGGTGGTCATATGCCAAATATGTTCAGCCGGCGGTAGACTTTTCTCAGTGGAATGCGGATCAGGCGGTTACGATGCTCTGCTCTATGTATGGGATCGAGCAAGAGAATGTAAAGGGGAACGTGGTACACAAGGTAAAGTTAAAAAAATAGTCCAACATTTAGTCAAGACATTCGCATTCTGATGAAATAATAATTATATGCTAATTTTAATATGTAGCACCAGAGCAACCCCAATTCGGGAGAAATGTATGTGCCAGGAGACAACTATGAAGATGTCATACAAATGGTAAATGAATTTATGCAATTTTTGCGTTCTCAATTTGTCAACCATTTTTTTGTATTTCTTATCTTATCTGGTAAAGGTAATCTTCTTCGCTAAAAAGTTTGACTGCAAGCAATGCTCAGTAGAAGCATTCAAGAATCTGGAGCAGCCTAGGAATCAGATAAGCCTTGGAGACTCTGATGAGGACGGTGGTGCTGTAAACTTTGTTACTAAATATGTTGTCAAAGGCTTTCTTATCTGTGTTGCATGCAACTTTATAGTTTCTACCTGGAATAATGTGGTCATTTTCATAATGTAAAGTGCCAAAATATTATTGCAATTAGCCACCAAAAACATAACTGAATGTAACTTAAAATTTATAATGTAATTTAAAATTTATTTCGCTTCGTTACTTATAAATTTTGCTTCGTTAGTTCTGCTAAAGATCACTGAATTTCTGGGTATTTATCCAATGATCGCAAATTATTGTAGAAACCCAAAATATGACATTTACATATTTTAGAGCCTTAATTATTGTGTGTAATGTACACAAAGTAAGAACTAGTATAATTGACAGCAAGTATTTAAAAATTCGTTACGGATGGGTTCAAAATCGGAGACCAGGACATTGATGGAATCTGGCATACAGGAATACATGGAGCAGTGTCACCAGGCAATTACTAGGCTTCTATGATAGGATTGATAGTTTCTATGAATTTGTGATGCAGTGTATATGTATGAAAGAAATATCAAAGTCGGAGATTTTTCAAAGATTGTGAGTTGCGAGAGATGTTGGAGGTAGAGTTTGGATGGGAAATGGGTTCAATTGGCAGAGCCACTTTGAATGCGTTTAAGTTGGCGATTGTACTGCATTTTGGGTCTTTGTGCCGTTTGTAAAGTTGTGCTTTTCCTACAGAAAATGTGTGTAAGTTGTAGATTTGGGTTTATACGATATAAAATTCAATTCTGATGCTTATAGCTCCTTTTACAAATTTAATCACATTCCATAAACTCTGAAAGACAAATAATTTAGGTTTTAAAGTGTTTAATTCTTAGCAACTATCCACCAAGATATTTGTGTAGTTACAACGGATCAGGTGAAATGTACTGTAATCCATCTTCTAGCAACCTCACATTTTAGAAATATCTTAGATCGGAGGAGAGCCTGTTCTCAATCATTAATGCAAAGAGAATATTCCAAATTGTATGGATTTACCACAGACAGAGACACATTTGCAAAAATAAAGCTTCTGTTTTATTTCCATAAAATAACTAGAATATTATGCAGATTTAGCAATTAACTGCTTACAGTATTCGCAATTGTGCCCTTTTTAAACAAATTATTCAAACTATTAATTAAAACCGGATGAGGTCTAAAGTAGAGAAACTGAGTAGAGACAAAGTTCACCATAGCCACGGAAGTATCATATGAAGAAGCAATGTACTTCAAAATTTCGACCTTGTTGGCTATCATTCTTGCATTCCCAATACGACTGTTGGTTAGACACTTTTCGAGCAGAAACTCCAAGTCAATTTGAATCTCCGGCTCAACCAGCTTTAACTCAGATAGAAGAAACTCGACCGACTTGAATGACCCTGATGAAGTTGCAATGGATAAGATAAGCTCCATCTCCTTCTTGAATCGACGGCAGTCCTTCCGCTCGGGTCTCGTAGTATTTAAAATGCGGAATAATTTTCTCATTATATACGTGTCATGACAGTAGATGCTGGCGAGAACCATCAGATGATGCAGGTATTTGTCCCAAATCCACTTGTCGTAGTTGTGATTCAGGTGGAGTTGGAAACAATATTTTAGATTGTTGCGGGTGCATGCAGACAAAAGTGGAAATAGTTTTTTCGCAGATCTCGAGAACGTGTGTTTGCCACCTTGGCAGTTCAAGTCCAGTCGAGTCTTGCTTAAGTGACAGTCGATGAAGTAGCTAATGACAGAGTATTTGAAGTCATGGAACATATTCGCATCCTCAAAGAAATATGTGCTAGTTAGGAATGTCCCTCCAACGTCGTCAGATGTTTTGAGAGCATTTTTGAAGAGGAAGGATTTGCATTCCGAACATCGATCCATCCCGTGCACGAGGTACTCGGCGATGAGGAATTCTGCAAAGGTCCTGTGAACAAAGCGCGTGACGTTGATACCGTGCGTTACTTCCAGAACTCCAACAGAATAAATATGCGCGTCTCCGATTTCGGAGTAGTTTCTTACACAACTTAGCACGTCGTTTGGAAATATTAACTGAAAAGCCAGGTGCATATGGTTATACAGTAATTTTTCTTCATATTCCA
>JAHZMY010000526.1:3554-13758 GCA_027743915.1 Seira sanloemensis
CAAAAAAAAGGAATTGACGAACCAAGCATCCCATATCGTTCCAAGTTTGAAAACAACGGATTCGTGAGTGAGACGTAGAGGGAAAAAAATTGGACTTTTTCGCACTTTTCATCCGTTTGGTCCCATTTCCCTCTATCTTCATATGTGACTGACTCAAGCTGTATGGCTGACGAAAGCCCATTTTTTCTCCGGCTGAATTATGAGCTGAAGCAATGTCAAAAGAAAGCAGTAAGCATATCTCGGAGACGATTGTAAGATATATTTTATTTGAAAGAAGGAAGCAAAAGACAGGAAATCTTCCTTTCTAACGGTGGCTACTGCATCAGAGCAAAGACACAAACGGAAAATACGAAAAGCTCTCTTTATTCAGGTGCATCATCATGGGCGTTTTTCTAGCATTCCGTTTTTTAGCTAGGCGAAACTAGGCTTACTTTACACATCGACGGAAGGGAAAGTACTGAAGCAATGTCAAAAGAAAGCAGTAAGCATATCTCGGAGACGATTGTAAGATATATTTTATTTGAAAGAAGGAAGCAAAAGACAGAAAATCTTCCTTTCTAACGGTGGCTGCTGCATCAAAGCAAAGACACAAACGGAAAATACGAAAGCTCTCTTTATTCAGGTGCATCATCATGGGCGTTTTTCTACCATTCCGTTTTTTAGCTAGGCGAAACTAGGCTTACTTTACACATCGACGGAAGGGAAAGTCCTAATGTGAGCGAGAATACTCTCTCGTACCTTTCGTTTTTAGGACTAACTTTTCTAAAGAGGTTCTCCAGAACTGCTACGGAGAAACCATTTCAGCTAGTGTTCATAATAAAAACACTTCACGACTGCATCGCATCACTTTACTCCTCTTACCCTTTTCGTGTGTATGCTCTATAGACTTTGTAGCTTGAGCTGTGTACTGAAGCTCACATGCAGGATTTCTTTTTGCTCAACTTTTATTTTGGAAGAGAAAAAACGCAATTTGTAGCTTCAAGAAATGGAAAAGAGTATGGAAAATGCATGCACATTTGATCCTCTTTGTACGTGCTTAATTTACCTTTTAGCTTTGAATTATAATTACAAAGCTATCGAAATTCCTGTTCTGCGACTTTTCCTTTTTCCATTTTTTGTGAATGCCTGCTTGAAAGAAGTTTCCTTGAGAGGAATTCGCAGTACAATTACCAATATACATTTCCATGTTTTTGGTACAATCGTGTTACTTTAATAAAATCTTAACTTTCTTCCAGGAAGGAAGTCGACGAATGCAGGAAGGCGGTCTTTACGTGTTAAATGGCTTCATTGAGGAAAGCGTTGTGATAAATTCATTATCTACATAAAATCATATTTTTGCCTACCATGCTCGAGCTGAAATGGTAATATGATTGACAATTTCGATTCAAATTTTTCAAAATGTGCTGTTCTTGTCTTTAGAGAAGAAGCAAGGAAGCAAAAATTGAATAATTTGGCCTTCCTTCTTCTTTTTCTAACACCTTTACACGTGTACATTTACTTAAATAACTGAAGCAATGGTTTAGCAAACTATGGGTATCTAGAATTCGTTTGACGTTTTACTATAATATTTATTATTCAAAAAGTTTTATCATATGTATAAAAAGGTATTCACCGAAATAGTCCATAATAAATGATGAACCTGAATAATCCTTAATTAAGTACATCTGAGCCCAACTCTAGAAACCAGTGCTAATTAAACCGTACAAAGAAAATCTTGAATAAATGTCTTTACAAAAGGAAGTACACATTTTAAATATAATAAACTTTTAAGACATATAAAGTGGAAATAGTAATTAAAACTAAAAACTTAACTAAAATATAGGATTTATAATTTTTGGAACTACTATTTCACAGGTCTTAATCCAAATTTGGAGAATATCAGGTTGTCCTTTGCAAACTGCATGTCCTTTCTCAAAATATCAAGGGGGTGTTTGGTGCCCTCCTCATAGTCTCTCAAGCAGGCTCTGAGCTTTCTGCTGACAAAGAACTCTTGCGAGATTGTTAATCCAACTTTGTAAGGCGACCGGGGAAGCTGTAAAATCTACGAATCTATCACCCTCAAAATCAACTTCTCTGTAGGGGAACAAAGCCGCATACTCATCATTTTCATGAAGCCTCTGGAAAAAATCTTTGTAATCCACTATATCAATTTGGAAGCCAAACTCGTCATTAGCCAACTGCGGGAAGTCTTGGAGCATGCACATGTGAGGATTGGTAATATTATAAACATCGGAGGGCACATCATCGTTGAAGAAAAGCTGGCAAGACAACTCTGCGGCATAGTCCACATCTAATAACTGGAGTGGAATCGGATTAGCCGGCATTACCCCCAACTTGCAGAAACCAAGTAATCTCAACATTGCGTGATTATTAGGAAATGAAAAACATCCGTTTTTATCTCCTAATAAACCAGGAAATCGATGAACGTGCACGGGTATGCCTCTCTCCAGTGCCTGGTGGGCCAAAGCCTCGCAAATGAATTTTGAGACAGGATAGCCCACATTAGGCATTTCGAAAACGTCATCCTTCTCACTCCAATCTTCAAGCAAGAGTCCATCTGGAGCTACCTTGTGACACGCCAGGAGTGTTGAAGCGTGAAGTACAGGTTTTGTTTTTCCTCCTGCTCCAGCAAATTCCAGTACATTCAGCGTGCCGATTACGTTCACACTTCGAAGATCATTACTAGCATTTCCTCCCTCGCGTTTTTTGTACGGTTCCATAAGGTTACCCTTCACGGCACAGTGAACAACTCCATCAATGCTTGTGGCCAGAGCGTTATACTTTTCCTCAGACAAGCCAAATTTTTCTTGAGTTATATCACCCGATATACACTCAATTTTCGTCATGTCTATTACATAACGCAGATTTTTCTCTTCCAAAACTTTTTGCAGTCTGTCACTCGCAGAGCTATCATCCTTTGAACGAATTACGCAGAAAATTTTCTCCAGTGGTCGGCTAGCGAGAGCTTCAACCATGTACGGACCAAGCTTTCCAGTGGCACCTTAGGGAAAACAACAAAAAGATACACATGCATGCAGGTCTGTGCAGACAAAATAGCAATTCCAATTTTTTAATGGAGAAAGTAGTCTCAGTAGTACCTGTCACAAGCAACGTTTTGATAGCAGATCTTTTGCAGGGTGACCCTAATGCCTTCACATGATCTGGCAGGACCATATCCATTTCAATCAGCTCCTTTTGGGAAGACGTGAAGTGATTGTAGGAATTGCCCTCTTCGCTCTCTGACGTTTCTCCCTTGTTTGCCTTTATGAGATCCATCAAGTGTGATTTCAACTTGTTTACGGTCGTGAGCTCGGCGAGCTCAGAGACGTTCATCGTAATATTTTTCCCAAGCATGGTCTGTATGAAATTTTTCATCTCCAGCATCATCAAAGAGTCCATGCCCATCTCGGAAAACTTTTGGTTCTCGTCGATAGACTCGTCTTCATCGAGCTTTAAAATTTGGCAAAGAATGTTGCAAATGTATGATTTGAGCACTTCACCCTTTCCAGCCTCATCTTCTGCAGCGTCAAAGTCTTGCCAGAAATTATTGATTTTAATGTCCAGCGCCACCGAGTTGGCTTCCTTTGTTATTTTGAGCTCCTCAAGGTATGCTCCAATATTGGCCGTCAACTTTCTCACAACCGAAAAATCGACGTCCAAAACGCTCACTTGAGTTTTCTGGGATCTCATTACAATCTCCATGGCGGAAAAAGCTTGTGCAGGTGAAAATGGTCTGAGTGCCGGGATTTTGATATCTTTGGAGAGTCCCACATCACCCCACTGTCCCCAATTTATAGACTGGCCACACAATCCAATGGAATGTCGGAAGTGAGCGAGTGCATCTAGGAACACATTTGCACCAGCGTAGTTGCTCTGGCCAATTGGTCCAAATATGGCGGCCATTGAAGAAAAGAGCATGAAAAATTCGAGCGGTATGTCTCTTGTCAAATTATGGAGATTCACGGCTCCGTACACTTTCCCCTGAAATGTTTGCTTGTACATATCCAAAGTTTGGTTGGTGTAAGTGGCATCAGCGAGACTTCCTGCTAAATGGAATATGCCACGTAATTTGGGGAGACGAAGTGCCTGGTTATTTATTTCGTCTAAGAGGCTTTTGCACTGGTTGTAGTCTCCCACGTCAAGGCAGCGTGCGACAATATTATTGCCACTGGAATTGAGGTCGTTAATAATTTTAATCGCCCTATCATCTGGAGGACGACGGCTGGTTACAACTACATGCTTTGCTCCATGAAGACACATCCATTTTGCCAGCTCCATACCAATGCCCCCCAAACCGCCTAGGAAAAAAGCACATGACAAAAATATAAAAAAAATGCATCAAAAAGGAAAAAAGGAAACGTATAAAAATGTAAAAAGGAAGCCAAGCACATTTTTCACAGAAAATAGTAAGCGCGTATGTAATTACCTGTAAGCAAGTACGTTGCTCTATCACTAAAAAGATGGTTCACAGAGACGAGTTCGTTATCCTTTTGTTCCATTGTAGGCATTGTAATTATGATTTTCCCTACAAAAAAGTTGACGAGTATTATGAATTAGGAACTTATACTAAGCTGCTTTTACTTCACAGCATCATATTATTAGAAAGCATAAAAGCATTACCAACTTACCAATGTGTTTTGCCTTATTGCATATAGGTTAAAGCTTCACGAACGCAGGTTGCATCGTATTGAATAAATTGTACGGGTTTTAGATGCCCTTCATCCAAGAAGCTTCGAATGGCACCCCAGATCGACTGCCATGTTGGTTTCTCCACTTTTGTAAGATCCACAATGGTGTAAGCCACGTCGGGTCTTAAATTTTTTACTTCTTCTTCCGACCAAATGTGAAGCTTGCTCATTTCAATAAACCTCGCCCCAGTGGCGCAACATCCCAGTGAAGCTTCTTTGAATCCTGGACTCGTCAGAGAGTTCAAAACAACGTGAATCTTATTTCCACCCAAAACCGCCGGTATTTGGTGGCCGTAGTCCGTGTTTCTTGAATGGAAGACATGCTGAATTCCCAAATTCCTTAAAAATTGTCGTTTCCTTCGGCTCCCCGTGATAATCCGGCGATTGTTATGAGACAGTAGTAGGCGGTAGCAAAAGCCGCAGGAATTGTGGCAGCTTCGCAAAAAGTCACATTTTTGGGCATTTCAAAAACCATGTCTTCGTCCATACACAAGTGGCTGGGTAAAGCTCCTCCTGAAAAGTTGCACCCGATCACTTGATCTCCAACCTTCCAACATGATACCTTTTGGCCAATGCCGACAACAGTTCCAGAAAATTCCAATCCCATCGTGTTCCATTTTTCAAACTCCTCATTTGGTTTCAGGACAGTGAAGATATCTCTAAAGTTTAAGCCATAAGCTTTAACTTTCACTTCGATTTCGTTCTCTTTCAATGTCGGCTTTCCGTTAGGACAGTATTTCAAGTCTGCAATGTTTTTCGTTGGTGGCAGGGCTAAAGAAAATCGCTCACATTTGGGCAGGAGCAAAGGGCTTCCAAAGTCTTTCCAGGTTGAAAGCCTCGCCACGTGCCGACTCCTTTGTCTGTAGCAAATTTGAAACTCTTGATCATCATTCCACATTTCAGTGAAGAGCTCGTCATACATCAACTCTTCGTGTGCTTCGTCAGGATCCAAATCCACCGACTTTACATGCAAGTTGAAATGCTCCGTTCTGAAGCTTTTGGCCATACCGCATAAGGTTGCCGAGCTGATGTCACATTCGCTTTCATCGTCAACGCGAATAATGCCTTTAGTCGCGACAATCAATCTTGGAAGTCCTTTAAAGTCGGATAGGAGGATCTGCGAAAGGAATAGTAGCCCATGTGTCCTTCTCAAATGATCCGACTCGTCGTCCAGTCCCCAGAGATACAGAATTCCCTCAATCTCTAAGCTCTTTCGTTTTATTTGCTCAAAAATCATTTGTAGCACTTCTTTCCTTGTTGGATGGATCTCATAACAGTTTTCAGAGACCTCGGCAAACTCTGGAGCATCTTTTTTCAATGACGAATCCAACACAAGAATGGCATTTCGTCCGAGTTTTTTCAACCTCTTTTCCAAATGGTTGTGATACCTTTCGTTGGACGAAAAGACAAGCCACCATTTGGACTTTTCATTTGTCACACTGTTGTTACTCTTGTTCATTTCGACACTGCTTGAAAGGTCAAGTTGTTTTGTCGCTTTCCCTGCAATGATGCCAAGCCTTCCCTTGAAACATAAATGTTCCTTCATCAGCCCAAATCCTTCCTGCAAACAAAGGTCATTCCAACGTTGAGCATTCACCATTGGGTAGGACTGCCTCAGGTTGCGATCTGTGAATCTCCAGTAGCCATCCAACAGGCCGAAAATGATATCATAATCACGAATTTCTTTCAGCGTTTCAGCCAAGAGCAAGAACCCATCGTCTTTTAAAAGTAATCTGGTATGTCTCAACGACTCTCGTATGTCTCTCGTTGCATGGAGAACGTTACTTGCAAAGACAATGTCGTAATGCTGAGGGATGAAGCCTTGCTTCAGGGGATCTTCCTCGATATTCAATACTTTGTACTGAATTTTCCTCCCATAATTCTCAAATAGTCCCTCTGCCTTCCCAAAGAAAGCTTGCGAAATGTCGGTGAAAGTGTAGTGAAATTTTGCGCCAAACTCTTCAAGAACTGGAAGGACAATTTTCGTACTGGAGCCCGTACCTGCTCCAACTTCAAGCACGCGAAGCACTCCTCGTTCTTCCTCTGGCAACTCACTGTGTCGCTTGATAAGTTTTCGGAACACGTTTTGAAGCTGCTTGAAAAATTTTGGCAGCATTACACAGTTGTTGTAGTAGCCTTCCGCATTCACTTCTGTGTCCTCGCTAAAAAGCACACTTAGCGCCGACACTTTTCCCGAAAGTATACTGCTCAACTTTCTCCCACAGCTTTGTACAACTTGGAAATCTACACTTTCTCCAGCCTCTTGGCACGAGGCTTCAAGTTTTGCTATTGCACAATCCACCTCCGCTTCCGACGGAGGTGGTTTTATCAAAGTAAAGGCGTCTTTTTGACTGCCACTCTGTGTGGCATAACCCTCCTCACAAAAGATTCGCAAAAATCGTTGCATTAATAACTCATTGTTTGAGCTTATCTTGAGTTTTTCCAAGAGGATGCGAGCGCATACCTCTTCCGACGTCTTTGGTTTCCATCCAAGCGAATAGAATGCTTTGAGGATGTAGTTGAATATTAATTCATCACGTCTCTCAACACACTGCGATTCCTTATCGTTGAGTATATTCAGCTCAGAGGTTGCGTCCTTGCTTTCTCCAGCCGACTCGTCACTGAATACGTCAGTAATTGATTTTAGCACGGCACGATTTTTGAGTGGACCTGCCTTCGCCCGCCACACTTCTTCAAACATATCCGGCAGGGCAAGTTGTTGATTGCTCAGGGTTTTGAGAATGACGTCCGTCGAGGTCTCTATCATTTGGACACCTGTCATAACAGCGATAACTTTCCCATTTTGATTGTACAGTGTAGCCGACCTGTCATGAACCGCCTGGTTCACATCCCACTGACAATGAGCCCAGAGGCGAGGACATGAGTCAGCGTCAACGTCAAGCTTGGAGAAAATGACGAGCTTTTCAATGACCACAGGGACGTACAAAGTTTCTTTCACTTTTCCCATTCCAAACATGATTGTTTGAATCAGTGCGTCAATTACGACGGGATGGCAGATGTAATATTTATTACTCGAGGATTGGTTGCTTGGATAGTTGACTTCAGTTAAAATCTCTGTACTGTTTGGATTACTCCTCCAGAGCGCAGTTAAACTTTTGAACGTTTCCCCAAACTCCAAGCCGACGTTGTGGAGCTTTTCATAG
This sequence comes from Seira sanloemensis, assembly GCA_027743915.1. Taxonomy (NCBI): domain Eukaryota; kingdom Metazoa; phylum Arthropoda; class Collembola; order Entomobryomorpha; family Entomobryidae; genus Seira; species Seira sanloemensis. Next base: position 11,407 of record JAHZMY010000526.1, read on the forward strand.
AATTCGGCTACCTCAACTTTTTCACTGCATCGGGCCTTAATAGTTGCTAAATCTTGATGCGAATGCTCAGCAGCAACTTTCGCCTGCAAAGGTACAAACGTGCCACTGGCTTGCCGAGTCCACTTGATTGAGGAACCGGATTGAGGCGCATTTTTCATTTCATCTGAGCTCCTTTGTTGAGTGTAGATGCTCACTTTGCTCTCTGCAGAATCTGTTTTTACAACTATCGTTTGCATCTGACAAGGTTCCTTTTCGGACAGGCCCAGAGGTGCTTCAATTGCCATTTTTTCCACTGAAATAGGACTCATCAAATCCTCCGTTGTGTCCATTTCACCTATTGTGGACAGGTACGCAGCTTTCAGCGCCAGTTCTAAAAATCCTGCCGCGGGAAACACAACCTGACCTCCAATGGCGTGGTCATTTAAGTATGCCACTTCCGACTTCTCCGTATCCAAGGAAGCCTGGAATATGTTTGTTGATGTTGCGTTTGGAATCTGGGGGAATATAAGATTATCAATAATTATTAGGCACATGCCTTTATGAAAATCACGTATTAATAAATAGTTGTAATTAGTTAGTCAAGTTACCTGACAACCAAGAATTGGGTGAACTTTCTTTCCATTTAACGTTAGCGCATTTTTGGCGTCTTTCATTTCAATCCAGTATTGTTTGCCCCTTTTGAATGGGTACTTGGGAAGAGAAATTCTTTGGCGGTTATAATACTGATCAAATCCTACCCAGTCAACCGGAAATCCCAACTGATACAGCTTGATAACGGTTCCAAGAATCGTTTCCCATTCGTGCTCGCTTTTTCTCAAAGAAGGCAGAACCGTTACAGTGTCCTCATAGCTAGGAACGGCAGAAATATTGGCCATGGTCAAAGCACACAAAACTGGTTGAGGTCCAATTTCAATAAATAATCTGCATCCGTCTTCGTATGCTGCCCTACTTGCGGACATGAAGCTAACTGACTGTCTTGTGTGATCTAACCAGTATTTTGGTATGCTCACTTCATCCGCGGTGCAGATCCTTCCTCTCAAACCAGAAATGTAAGTGCAGGCAGAAGTTTGTCTCAGCTTTAAATTTTTTGCGACTTTCTCAAACTCTGGTATGATTAGATCCATATCACGTGAATGAAAAGCGTTGGTCGCATCAAGCACGTGAGTCTTCAGATTCTTCTCCTTGCAATAAATGGCAAAAGCTTCAACAGCGGCGGGTGGGCCTGCCAACACTATTTGCTCCTCAGAATTGACAGCCGCGTAATCCAGCCAGTAGGATTTGTTATTATGTAGGAATTTTTGGAGTAAGCCATCCATGGTTTTCTCATTAGCTTTGACGGCAATCATATTCCCTGCATGAAGGCCTTCGATAAGTCGTGACCTTTCCGCTACCAGCATTAACGCACTTTTCAAGTCCAAAATGCCTGCGCAGACGCATGCAGCAAATTCTCCAAGACTGTGTCCCATTACAGCATCTGGCTTGACGCCCCACGACTCCCATAGCTTCAGGAGACAGTATTCGATCACGAAGATGGATGTCTGGCTGTAGAGTGTGCGTTTGATATTTTCGTTTTCACCGGAAAACCATAGAGCTTCCTTTATAGAAATGTGGAATAAATCTTGCAAAATCTTGTCGCATACGTCAAAGTTCAGCTTAAAAACGGCATTCGTGTCGTAGAGAATCTTGCCCATCCCAGTGTACTGAGATCCTTGCCCGGTGAAAAGGAAGCATAGCTTGGGTCTGGTCTCAGGCACGAGTTTACTGTTCTTTGAAGCTGATTTCAACTTTTTCAGTAAGTCGGCCGAATTAGACGCGATGACTCCGGTACCTACATGATATTACGTACATGTATAAGATATAACGTTAATACTTAGGTATATGTAGGTATCTATATAGGGTATACGGTGCATGAAGTGGGCTCTTCCGGCGTTGATGGTGAAAGCAGCATTGGCCAAATTGACATCCTGCTTTGTCTCCAAGAAATTCGAAAAATTTGTCAAAACGTCCTGCAAAGCTTGCTCAGACTTTCCAGAGAATGTAAAGAGATGCTTCGGACGATCTTGAATGTCCAAGGATAGTTTTTTGTGTGTGTGCTTAGGAGCCTCCTCTATAATTACGTGGGCATCCGTTCCTGTATTTATAGTAAATTATAAAGATACAAACCAGAATTAGATTCCTGTTGGTTTGATTTAAATAATGCTGGAGCACACAAATATTGAAACTTGAGTATTTAAGCGGTAATTATTAGAGAGGGGAACCTGCCTGTAATTCCAAATGAGCTTACTCCAGCGAGCCGCGGTTTTCCGGGAATGCTCTCCCACTCAACTGACGAGGTTGGAATTTCTAATGACA
>JAHZMY010000527.1:0-11396 GCA_027743915.1 Seira sanloemensis
ATGTATAAGGAATAAGGACAAAGGGCCCTATTTCTTATTCATAGATAGTTCAGAACAGAATGAGTTAAAGTAATGTGATGACTCAAGGGCGCCAGAGCCAACCAATTGCTTATCATCGTTTGGGATATTTGCTTTTAATTTGACAGGGCCCAGCGCTTTAAACGGGGGACTGTCAGTGTTTGTTTGAGTATGAAAGCTTCTTCCCAACGTGGGTGGAGACTGGATCCAACGAAAACTGCCCGAAGAAATTTCTTGTTCCCAGATATGCCCAGATAGTCAGGTAAGGATGCGCTGAAGTAACGTGACGACTAAAGAGCGCCAGAGCTAACCAATTGCTTATCATAGTTTGGGATATTTGTTTTTGATTTGACAGGGGCCAGCTCTTTAAACGGGGGACTGTCAGTGTTTGTTTGAGTATGAAAGCTTCTTCCCAACGTGGGTGGAGGCTAGATCCCACGAAAACTGCCCAAACAAATTAAAACTGGAAGAAGACCTAAATAAAAGCATGTATAAGAAATAAGGAAAAAGCCTTATTTTTTATTCCCAGATAGTTCAAGTAAGGATGAGTTAAAGTAATGCGATGACTCAAGAGCGCCAGAGCCAACCAATTGCTAATCATCGTTTGGAATATTTGCTTTTGATTTGACAGGGCCCAGCGCTTTAAATGGGGGACAATCAGTGTTTGTTTGAGTATGAAAACTTCTTCTCAACATGAGAGAAGACTAGATCCCACGAAAACTGCCCGAACAAATTAAAACTGGAAGAAGACCTAAATAAAAGCATGTATAAGGAATAAGGACAAAGGGCCCTATTTCTTATTCATAGATAGTTCAGAAAAGGATGAGCTGAAGTGATGTGATAACTCAAGAGCTCCTAAGCTAACCAGCGACAAACTAATTATATAGTATGAGACAAAGCGCCACAAGTCGACAAACTCTTATATTTAACCGCATTATTCACACTTTTGACTGAACTACAAATTTTAGCATAAACCACTACATGAATTTATGATATCTCTATTAGGCTATTAGATTTGAATCTATGAATGCTTCTATGAACCTATGGATGTCTCTGATGATCCACTCTGACTAAAGGCCCAAGTACAATGAAATTGCTACTGAAATACAGAAATATTCATATAGATATGAAATAGGGATAAATACGTTAATAATTGACAATATTATAATTATAACAATGACCACGATTTATTGCTGATTCCACTCAACTACCTTTGTTATCCTTTCTATTTTCATTCGCCCTTTAAATGATTCTATGACCTTAAATATGATGGATGGGATTAACACATTGTTTTGACGTTGAATTTGTAATTTTGCAGTGGGCGAAAGGAGCCAAGCTTGATTTTAAGGTACAATTTTGAAGGAGAAATCAGTAACGTAACATTTTTAGTTCTAAAATGAATTTATTGGTATGCAAATTTGTCTCGTTAATATAATGTAGATTATCTGTACCGATCGTAATTTAATTTTGAAAGGAAAAAATAGGTTTTCTATAGCAACTTATTCTATGTATACTAGGTATATACAATTTAATATTATCTGAAGTTTATTTTGAATTTCATGTCAAGGTCAACCTGGTTCGGGTGGTCAATCATATCATATCAGCTTTGTTAAAGCTGCTCATTCATGACTTGACTAATTCCTGTCAATTTCTTTTGCAACCGCATGTAATCCTAATCTAAATGATTTTGAACGCACTCGTGCAATCCGTGTTCAATAGCACCAACCGGCGCCACCCATTAAATGTTTAATTGACTATTTGGTATTGACATCACTTATATGCAATTAGTCCATTCGCCTTGACCGAGACCAATTAAGTCATAATCCTCCAGACAATTACACCTGATTATGCAAAATTCAGCGGTGCCGCCCTAATCAAAAATTGAAATTCGGGGTTAATCCAACCTCCTTATAACTCCATTCTTCCTTCCCACCAAAAAGCTACCAATTTTTCCCGTGAGTATTTTCGCAGGTGGCCACCATCAAATATAACACGTATTAAAAAAGTCGGCTCTTCTTTTGAAATGATTTATAAATGGGCAAAAGAGAGAGAGAGAAATGTACAAACAGCAAACATGCATTCGTACATGTAATAGTCTCACTTTAAAAGTTTCATGACCAACTTAATAATGGGTCGTCAGTAAGTTGTTACTCGTCCTAGCTTCTCCCTAGCATTAGGTGGGAGGTCCAGTTTAATACGTGAGACGTGTGTCAATAATAAATTTAATTTAACTCGCATCACAACACAAGACATACGTTTATTGTGACATATAATTTGGTTTCTCCACCTCCGTACATCAAACTTGGGCTTGGTGGTGTTAGGACAGACAAACTGCTCGAGATGTAGCGATGTAAGAAGTCCTTCCAAATCAATCATGGGAAAATATTACAGGGTTTATGCAATGTACTGGCTAATAATACACCCACAACATTGCTGTTTTGCTTTGTTCGCGCTTTCCTCTCTCATTACATTACATACAATTGTACATGCTGCCGTTGTTGGCACAACTTATGGCATTACATACCTACCTACATTATATGTATGTGTATCCAGAGAGAATTGCAAGGTAGCAGGGGACTAAAAGTTGCCTAAACATATTAATCTTCTCATAATAGTTTATTACGTGGTTACTCAAGATTACGTTCAAACCTTAGCATGAAAAATGTGTAATTGATATAATTGATTGATTTGTCTATATTAATTGTTAATTGATGATATCATTTTTATAGGGAGTTGAATTTGAATGTTTTATGTAATTCTGAATAATTTTTAGCCATTACATATGGGAAGCATTTCCGTGGAAACTCCTGTCCTAGTCCGAAAAAGAATGTCACGATTTTTTCATCCAAGTGAGGTACAATAATGAAATGTAATGTAAGGAGTTTCTTTTCATCAAAGCAGCTCCTCAAACTGAGGTTTTACAATAACATACATTGGGGTTTGTCTTCAAGCAAAAATCTTGCTTCACTTTCTACGATTTTTGTAATAAAAAATAATTACACTGACATGAATGTGTAACTAACCCTTCACAAATATTTTTGGACCGGACATTATCGATCTTAACAATCGATAAAATTCTCAAATACAACAAAAAATAGAAATTGTGCTGTAGTGATCTTTTTCTTTGGAATAGAATGTCAAACATTTTATGTCGAACATGTCGCAAGTAAATATGGATTAATTTTTTCTTGCATTTTTTTTGGCTAAATCCTTTTCCGCTCCAGAAAATTGTAAGGTATGACAAACGAATTATATAGGTAGGCACTGCGAACTACACTCAACTTTCCCAATCATATCTACATAACCAACTCCCTGCGTGAATTCGTTTTAATTTGAACCCATTTGTGTCTCCACTTTCAATCATTTGAAATTTTCGTGAGCATAATTGTGAGATAGAGTGAGTGCGGTATTATTATGATGCATCCGAATTTTGGTCATAGGGACAAAGTCACTTCATTATGTGGCCGTGACAAACACGTCCCAATTTCGTGCATCATTCCTTATTCGCCCCATCAAAACTCGGAAGAAATTGGCAGGACACATGACGTGTGGCAATGATTATGATATGATATGATGATGCCCCAGAAATTGGAAAATATTTTTGAAACAAAGCTCGCAAAAGTAAATACAATTTTTCTGTCTGTAACAGTTCCGTGCATACATATACTGACGACTGACGACCTAGCTGAAACTCACCGTATCATTTTCTCCAATTCAGAAAGGTATAAATACAAATGCCCACAAAACATAGTGCATACCTAAATACATATAATATACACAATCAACATCTACATGAAGGATTCGCGTCACAACGGAAAAAGGACAAATGTCATGTTAAAAAGTCCAATATTTTTGAAGTCGTCAAACCAATTTTTGACATGGTTTACACACGCCTATATCGTCGTGAAAGCTTATGTAAATAATTCGGAGTCCTATTCAAATAAAATATTGCGTACCGTATCTACATTAGCACTTTTCTCCCCGTTTCTTCCTTCTCAAGTGGAAAACAAACATTTTACTAATGAATAAATCTGCCGCCCATATAATTTTCAGTTGATTAGCGATATGCCGATTACGATTGACTTTTGAAGTTGGACTCGAACTGAACGTTTTAATTTCAAGGACAGCGAAATGTCCACCCTTTGCATTTTATATTCTGCCTCTCACCCAGAAAGCCGCGTATCATGTTCCGTGAATAAACAATGCACCATTAAAGACTTCTTACGAGGAATTTTGCCTTAAAAACTTTAAAAGGAAGCCTTTAAAATTACCATTCTACAACTGGATATGAGTGAATACACACGTTATAACTCACCGTAACTGTCTTCTGCGTTTCCCTGACATGATTGGAGAAATATATTTCAATTTATGTTCTCAGTTTCGTCACACCACAAAAAAACACACTCAGAAGCACAAAGGTCATTTCAAAGTTTGACGAAACTTTTAAAAAATCCAATAGCACTCCCGAATTCGAGTTAGGTAAAACTGATAAAAAAAATTTGAAAGCATTTCCCTCAATCTGAAATGGCTGAATGCAACGCTCGCAGCTAACTGACTTCAGGGAAGAACTCTTTCCTTCGGAGAAAACAACGGAACCACCTTATTTCCAAAAGCGAACGTTTGCAGACCACATTATTCATTCGAGCCCGAAAAAAGGAACAAATAGAGCTGACTTTTTTTCGTGCTCCTATTTTTTCTCTTCCCGATAAACCCCTATAAGCATTTATAGACTTCCGTAGTAAGTAATAGGATTCATTGGTTCGTCGCATTCATCGACTCTATTCACGGAATATTACATGAGATCTAGTTTTTCCCCTTCGCTGATGATAGTCTGCATTTGAGCACTATTCGCCATTTGCATATAAGCATAACGGTGACCACACATTACACACGGCAAAAGTTGAGGGAAATACTCTGGCTATCGTGTGTAAGTGCAAGGACAAGTCGGGAAGGAAAGCTCATATTTTTTCAGGGAAAAAATTCATGTTTTGTTTTACTTATATATATTTTTTGAAATGGCGAGAGAAAGAGACAATATAATAATGCATGTTGGTTAAAAGCTATTTTGAGAGTTACACATGCTGAGGAAATAAATGTGACGCCAGTTTCTTCCTTCTTCTTTTTTTCCTGGCTAAACACGGAACTGCTGTTTTTTCGGAGAGAAATTAGTAGTAGTAGTAGCAAAAGTCTGGACGTGATCACGGAATGGGATAATATGGAGTATGGGTATGAAAACGATGATGATGAGTGAGGAGATATTGTCGGACAGGAAGTGGCCAAAAAGGGTATGGACTCCCCATGTGTTTTCCACACATACATATGCACAAAACCCACAACCACTAAACGATGCAGAGAGGGAGAAAGAAGCCACAGCGAAACTTTTCATGAGTGAGGGTCAATCAACCCTTCGTTTCATGCAACAAAAGCAATAAAAATATATAAATCATAATAAAAATTCATGCCCTCTAAAAACTCAGTATTGATTTTTTCTACATTGTTTCTCACATAATTGCAATTGTAGATAGAAAATACTTTGTGTACATTTTAGAACGGAATATGGAAAATTGTAATTTAATTTTTGAAAAAAAAAACTGTTTTTACCCTCCGCCGCCGAAAGTCGATGACCCTGTGAACGTCTCCCTTCTACCGTGGTGATTGGGCGGTGTGGCAGGAGTCGATACTTCCGATCTGTTAGCTCCGCTGCTACGCTTCTTCCCTAACCTTCGTTTCATGCAACAAAAGCAATAAAAATATATAAATCATAATAAAAATTCATGCCCTCTAAAAACTCAGTATTGATTTTGTCTACATTGTTTCTCACATAATTGCAATTGTAGATAGAAAATACTTTGTGTACTTTTTAGAACGGAATATCGAAAAATGTAATTTAATTTTTGAAAAAAAAAACTGCTTTTACCCTCCGCCGCCAAAAGTCGATGACCCTGTGAACGTCTCCCTTCTACCGTGGTGATTGGGCGGTGTGGCAGGAGTCGATACTTCCGATCTGTTAGCTCCGCTGCTACGCTTCTTCCCTATGCCATTGTGGTGGGATCCTGATCCCGGAGACTGCTCTCGTGAACTGACCATGACGAACGGAAATAATGATAAACGAAGGAAAACTGAGACCTCACGAAAACTTGATGGTTCATTGAAACTTTGGAAAAGAAATATACGCCTGCGTTACACTTTCCACACCATTTGAAATAATGTTTTGTTGAAAGATTAAAACATTCGCATAGCTATAAATATTTAGATTTCACGAGTCATTTCAGAATGGCTAATAAAAACGAACTATAAACTGGTTGATGAGGATGAGACGAAGATTGCACACGTGTTTCTCGAATCACGCTTCCAGAAACGAACGACTATCTCAAAAGGCTGGACTTGAGAAAGTCTTTAGTGCACTCCAGTACCCACACACATTGATGATGGAACGTCGTGGCGTGAAACGTCCATTCCGAGTAATGATCAACATGACACACTTTTTTTCCACCACGTTTTAATCAGACAATGCAGTTTTTTCTTTCTTTGTTTTTTTCTCCTCAACTCTAGGAATTTGAGTCAAGAAGTTTGTGTCTTTTTTGGAATGTGAGATAAACGTGAAATATTATTGGGGTGTTATTTGCTCGTGAAATTCTCTTGCGGACATTTCTCTTTCTCTCTGGGAGAGAAAAAAGTAGTAATAATAATATTATTCGAAAAGAAGGAGAAGGAGACTCACGCACGCCACCGTGTTGACTACTTGAACGTTATGGAACAATTGATGGGAAATAAAAGCTTTCAAGTGGCAGTTGGGAAAGTAAAGAAGGGAAAAATCGTTTTCTCCCTTTTCTCTTTTTTTTCTCTCTCTCTCGCAAGTAGCAAGGTATGTGTATACAGAGAGGTCTGTGTGGTGGTGATGGTGGCGGTAGTTGAAGTCATCAGAGTGTGTATGTAGATACACAAGAATATTATGAGTTGTCTCGAATATTTTGCTTGTATACACGTACATACACTCACTCCGTTCCGGGATAGTTCAGGTGGAGAACCAATGTCGTTGTTGGTTTTTTAACTGTTGAAGCATGCAAACGAGCAAAAAAAACATAATACCTTAGGTGCTCTTTAGATGGTCAAGGAAACTTCATACCTACAACATTCCCTTGTGGAACGGATGCATGCAAACTTTTTTTCCCTCGAAGTCCGTTTATTATTNAAAAAAACATAATACCTTAGGTGCTCTTTAGATGGTCAAGGAAACTTCATACCTACAACATTCCCTTGTGGAACGGATGCATGCAAACTTTTTTTCCCTCGAAGTCCGTTTATTATTTCGCAGTTGGAGTGAATTGGAGAAAACGCCATAGCTTCATTCCACACAACTTTTCTCCCCTTTTATACTCGAGGCACAATGAAATATGACGTGCGAAACGAAATGGATGTAGGTAAATATGCGAGTCCTTCTCTCTGTACAAGAGAGTGGAAAAAATGTCGATTACATTTTGAAACATGTAATCCATAAAGCAACTTTCATCGTAGACTTATTATTGAAGTGCAGAAAAAAGTATTTGCTGGATGGCGAAGGAGAAGAAAGAAAAGGCACAATGAAATATGACGTGCGAAACGAAATGGATGTAGGTAAATATGCGAGTCCTTCTCTCTCTGTACAAGAGAGTGGAAAAAATGTCGATTACATTTTGAAACATGTAAACCATAAAGCAACTTTCATCGTAGACTTATTATTGAAGTGCAAAAAAAGTATTTGCTGGATGGCAAAGAAGAAGAAAGAAATACTAATATTTTAATTCCATTGCCAACAACAACAGCAGAAAAAAATTGTCAGAGGGACTCTCATGGGGAAAAGCGAAACACACCTCTGCTTATGTATATAATATTATATTAAATTCTCAAGGAGCCATTCAGTCCAACACGCTTTTTTTCTCTTTCCATCGCCATTGTCAAAGTTAACTTGATGGAAAGAAAAAGGCAGACTCTCTTTCTCAAGGGTCTTGAGAGCATGCCTTCATGACGAATTACCACATTCGAGTGTTGAGAGACATTATCGACCGGTTCTTGAGAGCGCACCCCCTGCTTGTTTACATTCTTAACACTTGCACTTTACTCGACGTAAAGTAGGAGAGAGAGAGAGTCTGCGAAATAATCCAACTTTTTACGGCGACATGACAATGATAATGTGAGCTTACATGGAGATAATGTGTATTTTCACCTGTGCTTTGTCATTTGCAACCAAAAAAGAGCCAGGTAATGAGCAGTTACACGGAGGAAAATAATGCGCGCTGCTTCACAACATTCACAAAAGTCGTAAAGGAGAGAAAAGTTGCACAAAAAAGGATATAAAACTTTCACTTGTTTTTCTCGTAAGAAAATAAGCAAGTGAAGGACAGTGTGAGGTGATAGCGAAAATGGACAAATTTCGCTGGAGAAGCAAAGAAAATGGGACGGAAAATGAATATATTAAAAGCTCTGGCTCGACAATTTTAGGAAGGTGGGAGGCATTTAAAGAAAGTAAAATTACTTTCTCAGCTTGTTCCCCAGTTGATGATGGGCTCATTAAAAGGAGGTTTGGGCTGGAATGCGGAAAAATTTTGAACCAGGAAGGCTGGGTCCAATGACAGCTTCTGTAATGATCGGATGCGTGTGGATTGTGGATGTGGGTGAACCGTTGTTTTGATGTTTGATGGCCTCGCTAAAGCCATGCCTGATGGCAGTCCTTCTTCCGGCAATCACCCAAATTGTAAACTTGCAACATAATACATTTATGTTGGGCTTGGAAATGTCCTTTGATGGGGACGAAAAAATATATATGCATAATAAGCTCTCGCCATGCATAATTTACTCTAATGTGGACTTTTACCAGTGAAAATTGTCAAATTCGGCATTGGAGAATGACACTCGAATGAAAATATAGAAATATGTGTGGTATAAAAGCACAATAGAAAGAATGATTAAATAAAATCGACAAACACTATTTGTGGCAAGGGAGACAAACATGCATTAAATACTTGGCATATTCCGTTACAGAAAAATTTAAATATGTGAGTCCAAATGTCATTGGAATACGGTATTTCCCACTAAATTTAGCACACATCTAATTAATTAATTAGTGTTTATTCACATATTAAAGTTTGTATAAATTTAAACTGAGAAGGAGTTGGTGAGAAACGGCCGTAGTTCTCGTCCTACCTGACGTAAATTTATAGCCGGCGCTCGGAAAATGACTTTTACGAGATGAAAACACTGTATGTGTAGTCAGTAACCTTGCATGCATTTGACAAAATGTGGCGGTGGCGTTTGCAAAAGCATGCGCTAAAATTATATGGTCTAGTGCGAAAGTACTAGGAATTTTGGCCAAGGCTTTCTCCATGACTAATGATTCCGTGACAGCTCAAAAGCTTTCCCCGAGCAATACGACATTTTACGCCCATTTCGTGGTGGAGAGGGGAAAACAAGGAGATTGGAAATGAGCTACATAGGTATAGTACGTGGCTTGTGTTAGCACGCTCTATGTCATGTTTGGAGAAACCAAGGCAATGCAAAGTTCGGAAGAAATGAAGGGATGGCGTTTTTACTCGTCTGTGGAAGCACATTTCGTTAAAGAGGAGGGAAGACAAACGGTTTTTACTTACCATTGTAATCATTGGATTTAAAGTTATGAGATCGAAACGCATACAAGGACCTTGCACGCAAAATGAGAAATATTTATACAATTATCGGACAAATTTGCAGTTTAAACTTTTTAAGATCTTGAAAATCTTTAATCCCGATAGAACAAAGCAGCAAAATTGAGTAGAAGAATGGAAAAAGTGAACTATGAACGAGTTTCAAAACATTTTTCCTGCAAATTATGCATGACTTATAGATATGCATTATGTAGCGCAGGAACAATTCGGAAAACTCGCTATATCCATTTATAATAAGCAAGTATTTGCTCGTCCAAAACGTCATACATTTGAATGAACGTGCGGCCTCCAATTGTCGTATCTTCAATTGTTTCTGAAAATATTAAATCATTTGAAGCGATGCTAGCCAATTTGCAAATTTCATTGCAAAATGCAAACAAAGTCAGCAACAATCTGTACATTTTCCACCATTTTTTATTTTGATTAATCCACAACTTTCAAGTAAATACATAAGATCATCATAATTTGTAACATATTGTGAATGTAACGTTGTAATTATAATTACACCAATTTATTATCATGATCACTTAAAGATAACATTTTTATTACCAGTGTGTTTGATATAATTTTTTCCTTCTGTTACTACTACACTCTCACAAGAACTAGATTTAAGTATGTCCCTCTCGTGGTTAAAGTGAAGTACAGTGTTATAATAAATTGTACTTAAAATACTTGTTACTTATTTCTTGCGTGGAGACCAATTTACTTACTTGTACGTATCTGCTAGAAACTACTCACGCTTTCGAAACTCAACACTTTTTCTGCTTTCTCATACGTTGAATATATGAGTCATATTAAAAGCTATGTATTATGCATTTTGTCGCCGACTTCACCGGAAGAGAAAATGGATCTCTTCCGTGAAATTGATGTATTTGTATTCACTACGCCACACATTATATAATATTCAAGTTTTTTTAAAAGTTAAGATATAGATTTTTTCATTACATATTTTTCATTTCCTACAGTCTAGTACCACACTACCACATCATTTTCTCTCATTTTCTACATTTTTTTCGTAGCGGCTTTTTACAGCACCATTTCGGATTAGTATTATTTATCCCTTAAATGATTCCTTTGAAGAACATTGCAACTCTTCATTTAAAGTGTTAACGCTTAAATATGTACTATAGTAAGTTTTCTTACTATTGGAACAGAGATTACATGATAAACAATCTTAACTCGTTTAATGGTCTATGAGCTAAACTAACACGTTTGACTCGGATCGTAGATATTAGCATGCATGTGCAGAACTGAGAATTTTTTACAATTGTTTTTGCCATTTTTTAAAACCATAAATTAAAACTACACACACTCACAGATCAACTTTTTCTTTTTTGTTTGTTTGCCTTACTAACACCATATTAAAGTAAATGTTTTAGTGTATTGTAACAATGCATTAAAATATGATATATTTATGTTTTAAAAAACTTTCTACGGGTGTATTTACTTTTGAACAAACTATAATATTATATTCTGGTGTTTCTTTTTTTGTATGAGTTTTTTTTTAAAAACTGTTTTGATTTAGGTGCAGTGCAGAAAATGTGTGCAATCAACTCAAATCCTATCTATCAATTATTCGGTGCATTCAAACTGACATTATTATTTTTAAAATAAAACTATAGTGCAGAATAAAGAACATTAAATTTTAGTGCTTGCCAATTTAGTTTTGCTTATGTGAATGTGCCTTCATACAAACGTTTT
>JAHZMY010000528.1:0-13121 GCA_027743915.1 Seira sanloemensis
CCTTGGGATAATCATCATTGTTCAACTATAAATTATCCGGTTATCTTGTTAATTTCCCTTCCACTTTTCTCCGGCTCCCCACTGCACTCGACAAAAATATGTCGGGTGAACGTGGGAGGAATACAATTTGTCATTTTCCTATAAAATATGGGATAACTCGACTTTCATTCCTCTCAAGCATCCCATCCATTCATTATATTCTCATGCCTTATTAAAGATTTAAATATATTTTGGCTGCCAACCCGCAAATACAAGCTAAAAATATAAATTCATCATTAAATTCAAATTTAACGGCATTTCAATGACTGACAAGTAATAATATGTGGAAAACCTTCTCTGATCTATAAAGTCACATTAGAAAGCCCTGTTCCATCCTCCTTCTTCCCCAAGAATCAATCGTTCCCAGAAACAAGTCACTTTCGACATTATGATTATGTTAAGGGAATCCACAAAAAGATTTCCCACGACACGTCAACTTCCATTTCGACTTGCTCCCTTCTTACATCATACCATGTTTGTATGCACGTATTCTACTTTCACATCCAAAGTGGTGCTTTTAGGCTTCAAAAAAGTGGAAAATGTTACTACTATGTACATCTGTGTGCTTCCCCTCCACAAAAAATGCCTCACACGTCGACTGCAAGTTCAAAGATATTTAAAGGTAAATACACCCAAACTTCCAAACAAACAAACCACACACAGTCACGTACCAGCAGAGGGAGAAAAGGCGAAAGAAATATATACACACATGCACACATGTACACTAATTCGACTCTCCTCACTCCTCCAAATCTTTACCTACAATCGTTGAACAAAAAAACTATCACAATTTTTTATCATACAAAAGTATCACATGAGATAAATCTCAATCTGATACATTTTTTTGCTCGCCACGTTGCATTTCGTGATGCATATGCGTTCCATGCGCTCTCCTAAATACAAGGCGAAGCGTGGAGGTTTGCAATCACAGAGATCGGTTATCCCTTCTCAAAGAGAATCGGAAGAAAGCTCTTTTTTCCAGCTAAACTCAAGCTTTTAAAAACGTATGCAAGGTACTGGCTCTTTCTCTTGCACACAGTCCCACCGAAGACTTTTTTCGTCCGTGATTAAATCCTCATCTAACAGGATATATATGCGATGGATCTTCTCGACATTGATTTGTGTCCGAGATTAATGTTTTGGGCCATAAGGGGAGAACTCGAGGGAATTACGGAGGAAAAAAACACCCAATGTGCTCTTTTTTTCGCGAAAGAAAGTACAAGGTGTACAAACTGCTGCTGTGTCTTTTCTTACCCCGTGGATTTACGTGCAATACACTTTCAATATACATTCATTTTTCTTTCTCTCGCTCCCATTTGCCTTTAGACCAAGGAGAGTGACGAGCGACTTCTATGTGCTATGTTGCGTTCTCCTTCTGAGTATTATAAGTTCGCCGCATTTTTTCTCTACTCGGTTTCTGTAAAGTCATCTGTACGTATTTATTTTATTTGAGTTAACTTTTTTTGAGAAAGGTAGTGGTGTGTGGAGGAGAGTCATTTTTTAAAGAAAAAGAAAACCTTTCTCCGTTTCCTCCCATTTCCAGCGAGTAAACAGCATCCCATATTTTCCTCCTCGAGGGAGTTGCAGTTTTTGATTTTATGAATGCTAACTGAATATTATTGAGAGAGTGTGCAGAGAGGCAGAGGGACACGCTCCAATGACGCAAGAGGCTTTTTGGCCATGATGGAAGGAGCAGTTGGCCAAATGTTACCATCTTCAGAGGAAATGTCATTTCTTATCATAACACCTCACATTTCTCCCATGCGTTTTATTATATAAAACTTGCGTGTCGCAAATCGAGCAGTAGGGAAAAAATTCCCTTGGTTTTGTTTGAAGACATTTTGCTCAATTTATCTGTAGAGTGGACACACAACTTCTCGAGTAATGGGAGGAGACTTATACAATCTCCATTTCACTCACTCCACATTAAAGCAGAAAGAGGAAGTTGACTGGATGAGAAATATACTATTTAGGTCAACATTTTTTCCCAGAGATCAACGGAGAAACGGAAAATTTGCACAAGTGTTCACTCCATTCATCGCAGATGCCACGAGAAAATTTTCTATAAAAAATGCCGTGGGCAACGCGATGGAATTGAATAAATCATATCCACACGCTCAAAACCAGCCTTCTTTTCTTTCATATTTCATAATCATTTGCTGCTTTACGGGGCACAACTTTATAGTTGCATAGTTATCGCAAAGTATACAGCCGCCCCCGTTGCACACTCTTTCCAAGCCCATTGGGAAAAGTACACTTTTTTTAATGAAAATCTCCTCGTTTTGGCGAAAGCAAATAGACAAAGTTAATCAAAGAAGGAATTTGAAGGAAACTATTTCACATCTCATTTGACAGTAATCGATCACAATCTAACGTTGCTGGAGCGCCTTGCCTTCCAATCTTTCCCTCGTCTGAGGAGGCACCACCGGTACTTCTCAAACTTTCTGCGGATTCTTTTCATTTTTGCCATCTTTTACTTTCCTTCCTTCATTTGCCGTGATCAACTACTCCATTTTTCCTCTTAAGTTTCCATTCCCAAAAAAGTAATCGCTTTTCAGTTTGTGTGTACATTTTACTTAATTTTTTTTTTGAAAATGTTTTGCCATGATCATCATCACGATCAAAATCGTTGATAGTGAAAGTGTGTTAGAAATGCTTTTTTTGTATATCACATTGACAAAGCACTTCTCCATGCACTTGTAATTTATCTTTCACGCCATCTCCGAAGAAGAGTGAGATCAAATGTCGCTGACAATGTCAATGAAAAGAAGTTATCAAAAGAAAAGTTCTGTGATAATACCATCATCATCAACAACACCACTTCTCTCGCTGCCACCTCCTTTCTACTCAATTTTCTTTGTGAAATAAGAATACTCTCGACTATCCGTACGAAAAAAAACTTGCTCTATATTTCACACCAGAAATATGGGGAAAAGAGGAAGTAATGAAAGCATTTTAAGGTATGGGTATATAAAATGACACGATAAAAATATTCTTACAAAATAGTGATATATCTTTCACTTTTCCCTTTAGTTTAGTTTTTTTTGTTTGAGGAACAAAAGACTTATATTATAGGAAATGTTTTCTGTGAAACATACAAACTCTCACTTTTGAAAGAAACTTTGCACATTCTCTTCGTCTCATTCACATCTTTCTATCTTTGACTCCAGCTCTCCTTTCTCGACTAAAATAGTCAAACTTATGAGTACAAGCAAAGAAAAAGATGTGTGTGTATTTTTTTGAGGGTGAGCACGAGTTACTATGAGTTTTTTATGTTGCATGCACGCGGCACAATGTCTGTACGTAGTATATATAGTTCCTTGAGCCTGTTCTTGTTTTAAACTTTTTTTAAGCTAAACAAACTTTAAAAATGGATAGGTATGAAGGAAGACCATATAAAATCCATCTTTTCCTCTTTAATAAGAAGACATCAAGAGCAAACAAAAACAAGGCATCTATTTTTCCTTATAGCTATATGAGTAGTAGTCACACAGCCCTCAGCAAAGTTTTACGTGGAGAGTGCCCAATTTTTTTTTACTCCAGACTCTTGTATCGCTCTCTCTTATGATTCCACTTAGATCATACAAAACGGAGAAAGTCAAGTTGCCGAGCATCACCTTCTCTGCAGCCCGACACCGAAAAAAGCTCTTGATAATTCACTTGAGTAAGAAAACAGTGAGTGAGAAGAACAACTCTTCAAAGTTGAGAGAGAAAAGGTAAGAAACAAAGTTGAGAAGGTGTGATGCGACGGGGATAAGAAAAAAGGAAAACATGTGCGCGCCTTGTTTCCTCACGTACAGTTTAGGAAGACTACACCACAACTTTACTCATGCCTAATTCCTTATATGCGAGATCTCAAGATGTTTTGTAAAGAAAATTTGAGGCAAAAAAAAATGATTGGTAAAATGAAATTCCGGTTTTCACAATATCTAACCTATTACTTTGAAGTGTGCCTTGTTGAACAATCAATTTTACTCGTTTTTTACGCTGTTGTGCAGACGCTTCCTTTCAAACATCAACATGACTTGTTTTGTTCACAGGATGTTGGAAATGAGGTGGTATCAAATGTGAAATTGACTTTGCCAAAAATCAACATTAGCACGTGCCACCGCACAGTTTGATTTTCGACGCATAGTTTTATAGGAATTATTTTCGCTTAATGCGCTCTGCTTGATTTCGAAGCATGAAATGTACATATGTGGTTTGAGTCTGCTAGAGCCCGTTTCGTGTGCAGTTGACAATAATCGCGTGAAACATCGTTACTGTCACCATCGTCACATTTTGATGACACACGTGTAAATGTATAAACTCATAATCCTTCCGTATGAATGAATTACATTTTACAAACATATGCACACTACACCCTTTCCTGAATTTGAAGACGTCTTTCTGAAAAAAGTCTTTTTCTCTCCTCACTTCTCCCCGCCATAAAATGCATTCATGTTTTCAAGTACGGAGTAATAGCAATCGACAGCAAAAGTGAAATAAATAAGATACACGAGAATATGGAGACAGAATGGAATTTTCTTTTTTCCTGAAGGATCTCTTCTTCTCTGTCGTTTCTCCTGTCTGGTCGTAAAGTCAAAAAGCTCTTAGGGAACAATACATTGTCTAGCATCTGTTTATATTTCACTTTCCCCCTGGTTCCTTATTTCCATCATTGGTCTTGTATGTGTCATGTCGGTCTTTTGAGAATAATCTATGAGAAAATAAAAAAGCCAAAAAGTTGAGACAATGTATACGCGCGGTTTTGTAAAAGTATCAAGAACTTTTGTACATGCATAAGTGCCGCGAAATATTTTTAAAATGTGAAACGACTTTTTGATTCCTTCATTTCCCTTCAAAGAGGAAGCAAAGGAAATATTTATATATAGATATGTGTAAGAATGGATTTTGAGAGAAAGTCGGAATCACCAGTAAAAGTCTGCTTTGAAATACCGTTAGATCCATGACCGTCACATTATCTGCACTTTTCCCTTACAGAGATGTACTGGAATTGATGATGTTGGGAAAGTTTTCAGAAAGTGTATGAGAGAGCTCCTCATTGACACTGATCTGTCCTTTATTGTGCACTATCAACTTCTCTCACATTCCACCAAAACTTCCAATATCAATGTCAGTAGATAGTAAGTTTGTCTCTGGGAGGGAGAGAGAGAAGTGTGAGCAGCATGCAAGTGGAGCAAACGAGCACATAAAGTTGGGAAATGGGGAAATATCTTTTGGAGACTGGTAAAACCTTTTGGGTAATAGTCATAACTCCCGACACCCATTTTGATTCGGCCGTGTAGCAAATTCTGCGACGTTTGATAAACAGCTAAAGGAAGTCAAGAAATCAGAGGGAGACGCAGAAGAGCGGAATCGGCAAAACTTAGAGAAAGGCAGAAGAAGACGAAGTGTCAATAGAAAATGTAAAATAAATAGGAATCTCGTCAAAACACAGAAAGAGAGAGGGGGCCGTCTCCGGGAGACGGAGAGAGTTTTGCAGAGGTACTTTTCAAAGAAAAAGTGGAAGAGAGTTGACTTAATGGAATTGATAGTAACTTTGAAAAGTTTGATTTCCTCTCCCTCACGCGTCGTATTTTTCTTTGTCACAGTTTTTCTCATATTACGTCGGTGTGAAGGTATGTGTGACGATGGTGGAACACCATGAGTGTACATATGCAAGTAGGATTTTTGGCCTTCTTTAATGTACTCGTATACCTATATTCAAAGGAATGATAGAAACGGTAACAGTGAGAGAGGAGAAAGAACATTATTTTTAAAGTTTCTTTCCTCGATGCCTGTGCCTCCATGCGTTTCTCTAAGACAAGAGAGACCTTCTTCCAGAGACGCGATGATGAGGCGAAGAACTCACATTTGCACACATACATTATCTTCCGGAGAGGGGACAATAAGTGACACGAGAGAACTAAGTCAGCTCAGCGCACGAATTCACTTCTCGCTCTCTGCCTCTCCGTCGAGAAGAAATTGAGGTCGAGGAAAGTAAAAAATGGAAAAGGTAGTTAAATTTTGATGCTTTATAGGCGACTGAAAATTTTTCTCTAGAGTTTGCCAAACGGAAAGCTAAAAAATACGTGCATGTATATGTAGGTATGTGCTTTAAATCTTTGTGATTCAATTTTTTGAGACTGTATACGTAACAAAGTAAGTGTTCAACGGCAAGCACAATTAAAGCAATTTAGGCCATTTAAAATACATTGCATATTTCCAATTGAATCATATTGTCAATTTTCCATATTCACGGTGGAATACATATAGAGGTCCTCTCTGTAGAAAAATGCAGCAAATTGGCAAAAGTTACGAAACAATCATTTCGTCAAGAACTCGTATCAAAAACCTTCCAATTCGAAGGAAAGGGAACTGACTTCGGTCAAAAATATAAGCGCGCTGGGTTATTTTCAATTTTAGAATCTAGCCTTTTCTTAAAAAAGTTAAATCCGCATAAAGAATAAATCCCATAACTTCATCCATTTTACAAGCACATCAGATATGCTTGTGTTAAACCTTTTGTGGGATTCATTCAATGACTTTAAATAATGCTTAAAGTAACCTTCTGCGAGCCACCATTCATGAAAGAACACTTTGCCCCTAAAATGTTGAGTGAGTTTTTCAGAGTCCCGTTTTCGAAGACAAGTAAAGGTTGGATGAAAAATAAAATCAAATAAAACAGAGACGAATTAAACGTGGAGCATTTCATTTACAATGTAACATCTATAGGCACCAAGTTAACAGAAATTATGAGCTGAATTGCAAGTCTATAAGTAAGGCTAGACAGTAAGGCCAGACCTTTTGTGTCTTATTTAAAAAAGAAGCGAAAGTAAGTTTAAAGGATTTTAGGGAAGTCCCCTTACAACGATATTGAATGGGATTCTGTCACTATCGACTTAGATGAGCCTCGGTGAAACTATTTATTCAATCAATCAAAAGTATTTTCAAGTTATGATTTACAGGATTTAATCCCATCATTTATAAATATGTTGTATTATAATTTAAATTGCACATCGTTTTCGCTTTTCGCGAACATATAGGGATGAAGGTAATCAAAGATTTCTGTAAGGTTCAACGTTGTTGTCAAACACAATACTGAAATGAATATTATACATAAATATGTTGATAAATCTAAAAGAGTTTTGCTCGCAGAGATATTTTTATTGGTTTACTACGTATAATTACTAGTTATAGAGAGTGGCAGGAGCGCAGGCCCGAGTGTAGCTGGCGTGTGCATTTTGTGACTTTCTACTTGAATACCTATGTATGAGACACGCTTCCTCATTTTAGAATCTGCACCTGGCACTTTTTTCTCTGACATAAACATGTTGCGGCTTCCCAGAATGTTCGCCGCCTCTCTCCTGGAGAGTCTTTTGTATTTAATTACGGGGTAACAGCCACTTTCACCACAACGACATGCCTCAAGACGGAGTAGGAAATGATTGGGATGATGAAGACATAACTTACCAGTAATGTTCCATAGCTCATTTACATACTGTTTTCTGATTTGCGTGAAGGTGTAAGTCCAATTCTTCTGCTTCGTGTGTCTCTGCTCAATCTCAAAGCCGGACTCCAGCTTTTCAAATATCGCCGCACCGACAATGGCATAGCCGACGACGAGGATGCAGAGGCCGATGTGGGAGAAAAGGTGAGCGAGAAAAGTTCTCAGACAGTTTTTCACCCGTCTCGGGCTGCACTTGGACTGTTTTGCGTTGTTGTCGTTTGGCCCCATCCCAACAACACAACCACCACAAACAAAGTCGAACAATAACAATAATACTAGTCGTTCTTATCAATTTTACTGCCCTCACCCCGCCACCACCACCAGCCGAAAATTCGTTACAGTGACAAGGAGCACAGCTTGAGTCTCGAAAGCCGACAAGGACTGTCTGCTTACCCAAAGTTTGAAGAAATTCCTCTTGATGCGATTTATTTAAACCTTGTTTTCTTCCCTTATCTCTCTTTTGTGCACGAACTTTGGCCAATTTCGAGTTCACGACGAGGAAAATCTGTGGAATGAGTTCACCCTTCGTTGTTTCACGTGCTCCGATTCCCACGTTTTCAGCGACGCAGAGAGCCAAGTACTTGGAAGCCGGAATTGGAGAGTGATCACTTCTCCTTTTGTTGTAATTCTTTCTCTCGACTGGCCTTGCTTTCTTCTCCTGAGCCCTTTGCCGGACTGAGCTAGTCCGAGCACACAACTTTTGACTTTTTCGTCGTCTTCCCAAATTTTCAAGTTCATCGAGTCCTCCCTGGTCCTTGGAACGTGCCATGCTGGTCGATGATGAGAGAAAGGGGATTCAAGGGTGCGACACTCATCGATGAAGAGCCTTTCACAAGGGAAGAGACGCAGACACACACGAGTACAAAATTCACGCCCGCCAGCCTTCGTCTCGTTATGCACACACCGAGAGCGGGCACACTTTCCAGTCTGATGATGAGTCCTTCTCTACCATTTACTCTATTCTTATTATTACGAAAATTTTTCAAGACCCTATTGTCTTTATACGCCTTTGTCTCCCCTTCGATTCCGACAAAGCAATTTACGACTGGGAAAAAACGTGTCCACACCTTCCATTTTATTCACTCTACTTTCTCTCTCCGTGTTCACAACTTCCCCCAGTTATTTTTCCGGTACATATGTTCCGTTTAATGAGGTTCTTTTATGCCATCCGAATTGTCATTTGACTACTTCAAGACAACTTGCTTTCAGCTTTTATTGTTCACATTTAATGATTTTGAGAAGGTGATGATGACAAGAACTACGCAAGGAAAATGAATATTATGTGTTGTATTATATTCAAAGAGGAAAGTCATAAAGGAAGTTTTTTTTCTGTTCCACTCACTTTGTCACGGGAGCAGAGAGGATTCCCTCTTCTCCCCTTTTTATCCCTCAACAAATGCCATATGGCTCCTGCCCAACGTGCAGAGGAAAACTGAGCCTGGTACTCGGGTTGTGTGGTCTTTTTCAACTCTCAACTTTTTCCGCCGATGAAACCTCACAGCGTGTGCCCTGCAACTTGGCTATACACACATTCCTCGAGACTTTCGACTTGGGTACATGTTTTCTTCCTCTACTTTTTCCCCTTTCGAGCATTCCATCAAAGTTTCATCTTGTTTCGCCGAGAAAAAAACATAAAGCATAAAAAGTGTATTTGGTGGGAAAGGCGAGAGAAAAAGGCATCGTTGTTGCCGCTTTTTCCTTCCGTTTTATAAGGCCATCATCGTCATCAATACGTAAGAAAACCGCTGCACCGTTGTACCCATTTTTCTCCCACATCAATGTATCCGCCGCTACACATTGCTACATTAGCAAATCTACTTTCACTTCATTTCTTCAACCGTCCATGAGGAGATTTTACCAAAGGGAAAGAAATGCCAAAGTCTAATAGCAGCAAAACTGGTGGCCAGTGCAGTGCAGAGAGTGCACTGAAAAGGAAACAAAATATGGGCAAGGTAAACTGAGAGAAAAAGAAAAAGCGACGAACAAAAAAAATCAGCATTCAGAATGTGTATTACATTTTCACATGAAAATCCACCGTATCAACTTCATCTTTTATGTGCAATTCTCCAGGAGGGTGAGAAAGGGAGAAAAAATGCTTCCTGATTTTATCACATCCCATTGTCTCATCTCCCCTTCGGAGAGAGAGAGAGAGATGGGTAAGGCCTGGAATTATCTGATAGTGAGTCAAGAAAAATGTGCACTCATTTGGACAAGTAATCTTTGAGGCAATTTCTTGAAAAAATGGGATTTCCTCTTCGTGGCTAAATAAAACGAATTTGCGCTTTCTATGATAATTTCACTCAGATTTTTTGCAAGCTTAAGTGGTCATTAGAAGTAAAAACGAGATTTCTTTCCCTTTTTTGTTATAATTGGCCATTTCTCCTGATCACAAAGATATAAAAGAGCAGAGCGAGCCCTGAAAAGACTCGTCCTTATATGCAGGCAGCCCTGCCATTTTTTTCCTATTTTGCATAATCACGATGAGAAATAACGTGACTGACAAATGTTCCATGCCGCAAAAATAATTGTCATATTAAATGCAGACGCAAGGTTTATATTGTGCGGAATTACCTGCGTAGGATATACTTTTTTTTACGAAAGCAGGAAAACATTTACCTTTTCACTCACCTGTGCATTAGTGGCCATTAATCTTGCACGTAATGTATGCGCATAGATATACTTATTTACGTTTCGCAAAAGAGAAAACTCGAAGGAACGCATGCATGCATGCAGGCAGTACAAGAGTTGTGGGAAGTGGAAAAGTCTGTGGAGCCATTGTCGCTTTTCTTTTGGAGTTGCATGTGGACATCCAGTTTGGAAAACAGTTTGTAACAGGTGAATGCGAGTGTGCTTTGGGAGGGTTGACGGGAGCCAAGAAAAAAAAACGGCGGAAGAAAAAGGGAAAAACCCTCGATACCTTTTCACATTTCTTTTCGACTTGGCAATGTGATATGCCGCTACAAGAGGGGAATTTGTTAGATTCTTATTTTTTCCGCTGTCAGCTTGATTTATGAATTCCTTCAACGGAAACAGCGATACTGGAGGGTACGGATTGCACACACGTGTTGCGAAAAAAAACAAGTACACGGATCCTTATCAAGGGGCTCATGCTCATGCTGCTTATTAGTCTGTCCAATTAAGAATTTTACAAGGCTATTAAATGTCATTTTGACTGGTATTTAATTACTATGTTCCTACATCGTACTGGTTAGATTATGACATATCTGTCCCACAAATTTATTTGCATTAGCTTCTTACAGCTTTTGTTGGAATAAATGTCTGACGTACGAACATTTATGGAACCTGCAATAATTATGGAATAAAAAAATGGGCAATGAGATCGAAATTCAATATATATATATATATTTATTTACTTAATACAAGTTAATACAAATTAGAAGTGAAGCGAAATTATAGCTACAGACAATACTTTACACACACAGAGACAAGTCTATAACGCTCCTCCACTTCCAAAGCAAATGTTACCGGTACAGAATTAGACAAAATTTCGCGTTAGCGGTTAAATTAACGATTCTAGTCAAGATATTGTTTCAGTTTGCTGATTTTTGCTACCATTGAGCGGTATTTACGTAGTTGGCATTACACAGCGCAGAGTTTAATAATAATAGATAATACCATCATCTAATGTTTGAAACTTGGAGATTGATAAATAATGTCTTCATTGCTTCCATTATAAATTAGCGGTTGAACAATGCCAGGAAAAGAATATTGGACTTATAATGTATTGCTAAAAAGTTGCATAGAAATCTTTCATTTAAATTCTTAAATTGCTTTCTTGATTGTATTGAATGGCAAGATGGTCACCACGATCACATTTCCTGTCACAATCCCTTACCACGCCTCGTACTTCAAGTAAGTCTTGAGTGACTCAGGTATTTCCAAGCAGTCGACGTTGCTTGTGTGAACACGCTTGCGAACTGCCATTCTCGCCATGTGGGCAAGTCTTGGGACGACCATTGGCGTGGCGTAGAACGAGACCTTGAACTTGGCCGTGCTGTCGAAATGAATGAAAATTCGCGTTTTAAAAAATATTACATTCACAATATTTTACAAAACTGGTTTTGATTTTTTTCACTTTAAAATTGTGCATTACCCAACAGCAACACAACGGCCAGACGGAGAATAGCAACATGACAGAGTCTCCTCATCCTCTCCAGCAATCCCCTCTGGGTCGATGTCGCCAACCAAGTTCCAAAATCGGATGAACCTGACACATTAAAGACAACAGTCAATGAACATTTGATTCGGCAGACCATTAAATCGACTTCATTATTAGATTGCTGATGTGATGAATATATTACTTGTCATCAGAAATGGTCACAACATTCAGCCCATTTTTGGCGTAGGAAACGCCACGGACCCAAGCATTATTAGCTCCTGACGCATAGATCATATTTGGGGGCGGATTGAGATGGTGTAAGGCGAACAGCCGATGTCCCAAATACGGATCCCATAAGATGACCTGCGTGTCCCAAGACGCAGTAGCGAGAACAGCCCCGTCGGGGCTGAAGGAGCAGCTCACGAACACTGTGGCAATGTCCTTCAAGTTTCCTCAATACCTCGTACTTTGTCATGTCCCATACGACTACCTGCAAATTATAAGAAAAAATTATAGCAAAAATCAATTACACCAGAAACTAGAGGATTAGGGATTAGGTCCAGGTGTGTCTTACTTACAGTCTTTTGAGCGCCAGCGGAAGCCATCATGTTGGCATTTGGAGACCAAGAGCAAGAGAAAACCGCCTCTTGATGACCGTGAAATGTTTTAAACATGTTCCCATCATCGGCAAGGTCCCAGCCCTAAACCACAAGTTTAATTTCACATACTTACAAGTAATCATAAAAACGAGTGTAATAGACTAAATAGAAGGGAGAAATACCTTTAAGGTTTTGTCAAGTGACGCAGAGATCAAACGCAAAGACCCATCTGGCGCAAAACTGAGATCTCTGACCGCGCCTTTGTGATCCATCAACTCCAGCATCAATTTGCCCGTCTCCGTATTCCATATTCGTATGCGTCCGTTGACGTGACCAGTTGCGAGAATAATGTCTTTTGTAAAGTCGAACCGAGTCCAGTACGGTTTCGTGGAAAGCTTTGCGAGATTCGTTTCAGGAGTTCCACTTCCAAAGGCGAGAGACACAACGGGATATCCACATTCTATGACAATTGGTGCTCGCTTCTCACACGGAGGTTTTGGCTCGCTGTCTCCATTCACAATGCCGGTCTCAACAAGGTCCGTGGACAAAAGCTGGGAATACCTGAAAAATACGTTTTTAGGCACGTGAATAGCAAAAAAAAGAAATGAGCACAACGCACTCAACTTTTCCAGATAACAATAACTGGCAACTTACAAACAGTTCCTCTCTCGATCCCAGGGCACCAAAATGACCCTCCTAGGTGAAGATATCCAAGCAAAAAGGTTCTCTTCAGGGGAAAATGCGACGTGCCAACAGCGTCCGCTTACAACTTTGTAATTAAAAGGTTCCTTGAATTCATCTTCGGGGTCGAGTTTCAACTCTCCAATCTTATGAGCAGCACCTGATTCCGTAACAAAAATATCTTTTACTA
>JAHZMY010000529.1:0-12064 GCA_027743915.1 Seira sanloemensis
TGGCCAAGAATTAGGAGGGGTTTTCCCGAGTGCTGACTCAAGTGGGGGTTCTGGCTCAATCTTTGTGTACTCCAGGACGCGCTCAACGCTAACCATTTGGTTTTCTGCTTCAGCACTTTGTCGCACACCTAACAATGGGATTTATTTTATTTAAAAAAAGTCAAAAATATGTATCTGTAGTTCGATTTGTGTAGTTTACCCCATTGCAACATTCCGGTAAGCATCATTGCAGAAGAGACAGCCAAACCAACCTGTGCACCATCTACATATTTTCCAAATTCAGTTTGGTTAACAAAGTGACTCTAACTTCGTTTTTCGAAAAAGACAGAGAGATGCTTACTTTGCGAATTAAGCATAAAGCTGAAAGTCACAATCCCAATGAATGTCACTGACAGCCAGTCCAACCTGAATTAGTAGGTATATATAAAAATGGACTATTTATATGAGAATGTGCCATTAGCACTATAATTTCTCTTAATTTAATATTAGCATTTTGTGATAAAATATTACATGTGATTTTAGTACCATATTCCAAACCATCTCGTCGTGGAAATGAAGAGAAACCAAGATGATGTGTGCATGTCTTGATGATCATCAAACTGTTTGCAAAATTCGGCTTCCACACCAAACGCTCGGATAGTTGTTAATCCGTACAATGAGGTGCTTAAGTGAGAAAATACTGGACTTCGAGCTAAGAAAAATGTATTGTATTTATGATATTAAAAACAATTATGGAAGACTTCATGCAAACGTTTTAAAGCATGTAAGTACATACCGACTCCTTCTAGCCTCTTTACACTTCTTGCTGTCTTCAAATAGAATCTCCGAAGAAAGTAGAAAATCAAGAATATTACTGCGGACGGAGCTAGCAAAATAGGATTGACGATTCCCACGATTACAAGAATTCCGAGTACATTATGGGAAATCTGTAATTTATAAATACAATATTTTTTATACTGAATTACATATTAACCAAATCATAATCGGGTAAAAA
Source organism: Seira sanloemensis (assembly GCA_027743915.1). Taxonomy (NCBI): domain Eukaryota; kingdom Metazoa; phylum Arthropoda; class Collembola; order Entomobryomorpha; family Entomobryidae; genus Seira; species Seira sanloemensis. Next base: position 995 of record JAHZMY010000529.1, read on the forward strand.
GAGCAAAGCATCAAGCATTAACACATATTTAAATAAAAAATAAGACATTATACATATTTAAAAAAAAAACTTTTGACAGGTTAGCAAGTATTGTTAACTGATGGCATGCATTTTTGTACATAGATGTTCCGGATCTATTTATTATGGCAAAATCATTTTCGAAAGCTCACACTTTGACTGAACTGAAACACATTTAGCTTATTGATTCGATAGTTTCTTACTTCCATCACATCAAACATTGTCTGTGGCAATAGATCGTCAATTATACCAATGTCTTTTGCCATTCGATTGAGAAGCCTTCCTACGTATACGTTTGCGCGTTCATGGACAGATGGAAGAATCGGCGATAAAATTAAAACCACAGCATTAATTAATAACTGCACTACTTATTAGCGGACTTTAGATTCAAAAGTTGTAATATAGAATTCCAAATATGCAGTACATAAAAGGTATGGTAGTCAAAGGACAAGTTCTCACCAATTGGATTTATTTCAAAGAATCTCATGGGAGCTCTAATGATGCCGTTGAACATCCAGTCATGAAGATTAACGGAAGCCTTCATGCAAATGGTGAAAAATAAAAGGGTCCTAAAGATGGAGAACAGAAATAGCGATGGGAGCCCTAATGATGCCGTTGAACATCCAGTCATGAAGATTAACGGAAGCCTTCATGCAAATGGTGAAAAATAAAAGGGTCCTAAAGATGGAGAACAGAAATAGCGCTGCTATGATCCCTGAGTACGTATACACTTGCGTGTTGCGATTCGTGTACAATTCATAAAGTGGGTCACTAGGCCCCACCGGAGCCTGGTAGTTGCTTTCTTGCGTCTTTGTCCTAGAATATGAATAAGGTATTTCGTGCATCATAGAGACTAAAATATTGTAAAAACTAAATTAATATTAGAAAATTTTACCAGAAATTGAGCCACCAATCAGACCCTGTGAACGTGATTTGTGTAATTATATTAATAAAGTGGGTCACTAGGCCCCACCGGAGCCTGGTAGTTGCTTTCTTGCGTCTTTGTCCTAGAATGCGAATAAGACATTTCGCGCATTATAGAGACTAAAATATTGTAAAAACAAAATTAATATTAGATATTTTTACCAGAAATTGAGCCACCAATCAGACCCTGTGAACGTGATTTGTGTAATTATATTAATGGTGATGAGAAGAATAAGGGGAAAACAACCACCACCGGCTTTAAAATATTTCCAGTAAAGACTCAACTTTAACCCGCCCTTTTTCATAGTTTCCTCTGCAATTTTTGGGTCGCTTCCGCTTTTGTCACTTTCTTTGCGTTTTCCGGCCAACATTTTAGTTTTGGTGGGACTGCCCAATGGAGTTACAATTTCATCGTTATCCGAATCGTTGCCAACATCGTTCATTGTATACGTGTTTGCTGAGATGCTTCCCTCTGCACTAGCCATTGTCAATCCGGCAGAGTTGACTGAGGCTTCAGAGATTGTTCGAGATCTTGCAAAGCTCGAGCGTTTTAGTGGTGACCCACTACCGTCACTTTTGTCTTCTTCACTTTGAAGGAGCTGGGCAAAGTCGATGCCGCTAGATAACAAATCCGTGTATGTTCCTTGAGAACGGACTTTCCCATTGTCGAGGAGCAGAATGTGGGGCACGGATAAATAAATCAACATGGATTCTTGTAAATATTTTTGTAAGAAAATTATAACTATGCGGGACTTTAATGATCTTTCCACGAACCTGAGAGTGGATCATCAAGAAGGTATATGTCAGCGTTGGAATACACCGCTCTGTATTATTCAATGTAGCAGATAAAATTTCATTTACAAACTAGCTAATTGAGCCCATTTCCTTATAAATATGGCCTGGTTAATTAGAAATTACCGTGCCAAGTTGATTCGAGCCTTTTGGCCACCAGATAAACTAGCCCCTCGATCCCCTACCAACGTCTTGTCACCGTAAGGAAATAATTGCATATCCCGTTTGAGCGCGCACGCCGTTATAACCTGGTCATACCATTCTGGATCATATTCTCTTCCGAAAAGAATGTTTTCTCGAACACTACCTGTATCAGGCAGAGTTGTACTGTCAATTAATTATTCGTGCGAGTCCTTAAACTATTAATTTTTTAGCCTGAATTCACCTGCATAAACCCAAGCCTCTTGACTCGCATACGCAATTCTCCCATTCACCATAACCTTTCCACTTGAAGCAGGCAACTCTTTTAGTATGGCTTGAAGAAGAGATCCCTGCAACAAAAGGGAATTGACAATTTTAAATATTTCAAATCAGTTATGGTTTTAAAGTAGTTGATTCCGTCTCATTGCTTACTTTACCGGATCCTACGTGACCTGAAATAAAGATTGCGGATGGAAAATTATGATTTTCGCATTTTTAATTTGCATATGGTGTATTTGTATATTTGGTCAAAATGTTTGATTACCTATCACAGCAATGAGATCACCTTTTTTAAGCTTGAAAGATATGTTACTTAAAGTGTCTTCGGCATATTCCGAAGACCATTTCGCCGTTAGATTTTCCAAAAATACCCCAATACTCAGTAGGAAAGCTCTCATTTTGATTAACCTCTGGAATATCCTCATCACTTTTCTTGGGTTTTGTTTCTGATGCTGTAGAGGGTTCAGGAGGTCTTTCATCCATAAGTAGGAAATTCTGGAAAATGATTTTTGAGTCAAGCAATATGCTAATTTGAAATAAACATTTTCAATAATTTTTAATAGTCGAACCTGTAAACGATTAATAGATACCAGTGTTTCGGCAAGCTGGGAAACGCCGTTTGGGAAGAATAATGTCATTATCAATCGGACATTGTTATAAAGGGAAAGTGTCACAAAAACCTAAAGACACAACGATGAGCTCTCCTTAAAATTATTTAATCAATGTACACACTACAGCGTAAATGTATTATTAGGACTGGCCACCTTTTCAGCAGTCAAACTGTGGTCCGTCACAACATACACGAGTAAAGTCAGGAAGATGATTAGTTTGGATGAGGTGAAAAATAAGCTCATGTTCACAGCACGAAGCCTAGACGTTTTTCTTATTACTTTCACTTCGTCCCTAAACACAGACGAAGGTAAAATGTTAATAATAACACATCTTTTCATTGCCATGTGCAGGAATAGAAAAAGTTCAAGGACTCACTTCCTGGACTCATCAACCAAAAATGCAAATGGTTTCTCCCTTTAAAGACAAAAAATGTTTCTTACATTCTTACAAACAAATGTAAAAACCATTGTGTTCTGAGTCATTGGAATCTTACCAAGTGTACATCTTAATCACCCGCATTCCGCCAACTACCTCATTCATAACTCTAATTCTTTTATCCGTTTTACCGGCAGTGTTGGCCCTGAGTCTGGAGAATAGTTTACCACAGTAAGCTTGGAAAGGCACAAATAGAACAAGAATAGCCATCCCGGCAAGGCAAGCTGCATCAATTAAATAACATGAATAAAATTACCGAGCGTTGACCAATGCCCATACAAATTATCATGTCAAAAGATCTGGCTTATCTCACGTACCTGGACCGTAATATCCCCACAATATGTAGGTAGCAATTGCTGTTTCAAACCAATAAATGTATGAGATATTTAGAAAAAGGAAACTGTCGACAATTTATGGATTATGGGGTGATGTGAGACATCACGTCAAAAATCATTCTAGTATTAGTTTTAGTTTAGTACTATTATTTCCCCATACCCGACTGAATAGGTCCAACCCACAAGTAATGTAAAAACACTGTAGACTGGTCAAAGCGATTCACGTCTGGCGAATAGTTAATTATTTTATGTTGGAATGTCTGATTTAATTTGAAGGAATAAATCCAAAAAACCACTTAATATTATTCACATACCATTAGATAAAAGATTCGTAAGCTGCCCGACATTTGTTTTTCCTAAAGCAGATTGACTCAGTCTTAAGGCCTGTAAGAAGAGAAGTACAAATCGTAAAAAGATACTCAGTATGGACCACCTTCATTTCTTTATCATAAAACTATCCATGTCCATTTAACTATCATGTACCCTTACCTTTCGATAAATTAGCGAACAACAAGCGATTCGAATTTTCATTCCAACATGCTGAACACCAAAGAAGTAAGGGTGATGCGTGAATGTGTAGAAACCGGAAGCAGCGACAACTGCTCCAGCAAATAAATATCCGTCCCGCTCCTTGTAACGACCAGGGTTAGTGAAATATCGAATCAAGTAACCCAAAAGCAATGGCTGCGCAATCCTTTAAAAAATATCAAATAATTTAATCATTGTGATTTTCCAACTTGCCTCCAACAAATTCTTGGAGCTCAACGACGAACCTCGTAAGACATTCCTCGATAAAGGCTAGCATTCCAACTGCCATAAAGTAGGGACCGAATTGGCGAATTATAGCCATTCGTAAACTTGGCTTCGCTGCTTTGTCTCCGTCCTTAGCACTTCTTGCTCTCGATTTCTCCAACTCCTTATTCCATTCTTTAGTGAGCCCATCGCCAAGCTTCTTTGACTTATCATTGGGCATGGTTTGATAGAGATCAAGTATTTCCAGATCACGCTTACTTCCCGTCCAAAAGAATCCATTGAGCCACCTAATGAAGGTTGCATGCATACATAGTAAGTAATGAAATGTTCCTACTATTTTAAAAGAGACGCGTTTGTCTTTTTGAAACGTGAATTATGAATGAGTGGAGTGGCAACTGCAACGTTTTCAGAAAAATTTTAAGTATACAATGTGGTAGGTCAAGAAGCTATTTTGTGATAATAAGGAATATTAATTAATTGTAAAAAGCCAAGGTCCTTAAATTTATTACTAAATGTTTCAAACTTTACATTTTTATGATGATATCAAGGGCTCAAAGCAATAAAAGCTAACCTTCAATTTCAGTTCAGAACTGTTTCTACGCTAGAACGGAACCAACGTAGGTAAGTAAGTATAGTTAGTTCTCTATGAATACGGCAAACTTCTTTTAGTTTTTGTTGTATTTATTATTAATATTCTGTCAAACAAAGTTTCGGATGACATGGTGAACCGTTTCCTTACAAATGGACCATGTTTCCATAAGAAACTTAGTAATAATATAATTGCTCGACAAGGGTAAATTAAGGCAATAGTAGGGCCTTAAAGCAATAAAAGCTAACCTTCAATTTCAGTTCAGAACTGTTTCTACGTTAAAACGGAACCAACGTTAGGTAAGTAAGTTCTCTATGAATACGGCAAACTTCTTTTAGTTTTTGTTGTATTTATTATTAATATTCTGTCAAACAACCCAAATAAAGCGAACAAGTATAATTTCATATTGAGAAAAAATGGACTTACCAGAAAAACAGTTTTGAAACTATGTTTGTTCTAGCCAGCGGAGATTCCCGAAGATTTTCTTGAGTAATCATTGCTGGTCTTTTCAGACTTTTTCGTCAGCTCAAGATATTAGCTGAAGTAAGTATTTGAACAGGAGCAATGACGGCTTACACCCTACTGACTGCGACGCCAGCGAAATTAGGGTCTTACATACATTTGCACTCCTTTACTTAGGTACCGACTTATAAAAAGCTTGAAATGAGATCCTGGAGATATTTGCTGATTAAGACAAACCAATTTACAACGTAGCTATTCACAAATATGAAGCTAATTATGACGTCTGTCCCACTCGTCAATATGACTTCTAAAAATTAGCTTTCTTAACTAAAGTGTTTCTACCCTTTTCTATTCCCTTTGACTTGACTACAGCAACTAAAGTTTGCAATAAACATTTGTAATATTTTTATGTACTTGATGATAAGAGTCTTCTGCCGAATTATGCCTTCTTTGTAGAATTCAGCTCAATACACAATGGACACATAAAAACGGAGCACTGGAAATTTACGACTCAAGCTGCAAATAAAGAGCTTAGGTAATTATTACAACGTCAACAGTTTAGTGATGGAATGAAAAGAATTTCCTCAGAATTGTTTTCTTGTCATCATGATACTGAAAAGGCAACTGCCTGACATTTTAATCTGATGTAATTTGATTTTGAAAAGAGATTTTTCCATTAACAATAATGTGTATGTTTTATCATAATCCTGTAACATGGACCTGACAAGATAGTGTACGATATTAAAGCAGTCCAAGGGCGCCTGTATGCATGTATTTACGACATTGTTTTACAAACGGGACATTAGAGAACTCGCGATGAATTTGTAAAAAAGGAATGCTTTCTGTTGGCGAAAATTTTCTAAAGTAACATTTAGTGTCGTTTTTGACAGTGTATGAGAAGAATAGTCACATAAGAACTGGTGTTAAAACGTCACCAGCCAGTCAAAATGAAACCTTGGCATTATCAGCCAATCTGACTGTAGTACACTGAACCTGCATCATGAAGACTATTGGGAAAGGATTAAGTTTGCTATCACTTTATTCGCACCACGTGCGAATTGAACTCTTAAGTGGTCATACATCGACCACGCAAAGTGCACCATGCGAACACAATTTTTTTAATCTGGTACATTAATCCAATACTTCGGTGATTTAAATATCAATCGATTTTCATTTCACCCACCAAATATGTATGAAACACATTTAACTTAAATTAAACTGATCAGAATTATAGCTTTAGGATCTCCTGTTATCCATCTCGAATATTAAACTGGCAAAACGGAGGCCAATATTAGACCCGCACGTCCGACACATGGTGTTTGCAAAATCTGCAATATTGTATTACATGTGAGGAGAGGATACAAAAAACCCTATGCCAGTTGACAGGAAACTTATTGATTCGGGTAACCCGCTCCTTCGTCTCCACTTTTTTCCGGGTTGCGCTGATCATTACCGAATTTTGCAGAAGGAACAAAGAATTGGCAAAAAGCCGGGAGTGCATGTGTAACCGAGAAAAAGCGAACACAACTTTTACTGAAGGACAAAAGGACATACATGGTGAAATAAAACGTAAATGAGAATTATATTATATGTGCATACTTACTAAGTATTTTTCAAATTATTAAGTTGCTGTAGTGTGTACTACACACTGTGTAGTACAAAAAAAGTCAAATTGACATTAGGAGTTTGAGGTTAAAATAGCGTTGGTGTTACTACAAATAATTATATTCAAAACAATATTCTTTTCATACAATCACGTAATATAAATTGTCAAATAGCCGTAACAGTTTGTTTACAAGCCTTACAAACTAGATGGTAACATACGAAATTAGGATACATTTTTCCTTTCAAATATCATAAAAACTTATCCCCATGTTCAAATATAATTAACATATATCAAACACAATACTCAAATAAACATTGAAAATCGGTATCTTCTAAGCAAAAACGTGTTTCGCTAAACAATGTAATACACAATAATCATCCATATATTTTGTAGGCAATGTTTCTGAATTTTTGGTACACTTCAAAATAAAATGAAACAAATTAAAAGACAAGCTACCAATTCAAAAAATCACGATTTCATAACAAACTCTTCAATTTGTTTCCTATTCTAACTCGATACTTTGAGGGTCACAGAAAGGTCCGGTACGCCCATAGACATCGACGCCACGCAAGATTAAATAATACCGATATCCATTTNGAATAAAAAACGTTTTCCCGTCTCTGGTTAGGTTAAGAAATTCTACGTATTAAAATTATAAATTGTTTTCTAACCTGAGAAAGGGTGCACGCCATAGGCAGTTCTAGGGCTTTTACATCACCAACTTTTTTCCAACTTGATGCAATAGTAATCGGAGTTTTTAAAGGTTCATGTGTAGCATAGACCTGGAACGTTGACACCTTTGCCATTTTGCCGACGGCGGGAATCGGCAAATTCCACGACAAAATAATTCCTTCTTGATTTTTCTGTACAGTCAAATCGGGTTTTGTGGGGAACGTTAGACTAGCACACTTTGCTTTCGGGGGCGGTGTAACAGGCAAAGGTGGCTAATCAACAGAATCAATGTCAATAACCAACTTTTGATATATGTAAAGGGCTGCGTATTTTTTACTTACCAAACTAAACCTTGTGCGGGCATTGTTACAAGTATCCGGTCTGATGGTCAAGGCGGGCGCAACACGATTGGTCATCGGAATCATTTTATTCAAAGTTGGAGTTGGACTCTTGGCCAATGGTGAATTACCGCCAGTTCCACTATGCGCAACTTGCCGTTGTTGAGTATGCACTAAATGGACGCTGATTCCGACTTGAACCAGAAGGAGCTCCTGTCGACACGAGTTGCATTCCGCCAGATGATGTTCCGGGCCGCTCGGCGATTCGACAGTCGATTCCGTTATTATCTACATCAATGAGTTCCAAAATTAATAAAGTCTTGTATGTTAAGCTGTAATACATACCTGTGAACATTCATTCAGATTCGACAAAGTCGGAACTATGAGGTCGAAACCATATGTCGTTTACAACCCAAAATAACATAAGGGAAAGACTACCTTTAGCTTTCGTTGCAGATTCTGCATCATCGTCATCATCATCCGTCAGATCCACAATTCTCGGTTCGACCTTGACTGGAGAAATACTGATACTAGGAGTGAGATGTACTCGCGAAGTCGGAAGCAGTTGTGCCGAAGTCGCCCATGCAGGGCCTGATCTGAAACTTGTATTTGGCAAGTTCTGAAGCCCTCCATTGGTTTTGTTGCCACTACATTGATCACCCCGTTTTGCTGGGGGTAAAGGGGGGCCCATTAGAGTTTCTGTCGTCGGGACCCTTCCCGGGACATATTGGTCAACGCCGGGATCAGATGTTTGAATACCAACGGAACGAGTAAAGCGAATAGGAGGAGGTTTCGACACCTGGTTCTGAGGCTGACACGTTTTCTGACTTTCCGTAATACTGTTGATAGCAGCAGAGAGCTCCGCAATCTGCATGATCAGAACGCATTTTTAAACCAAGCTGCATATAAGTTGTAAAAGCCCTTGCAAAATTATTCCCTATTTCTTTTGCATTTGCAAAAAAAAACTTCAAATTCTAAAATGTCAAATATAAATAATATAAACTTTAATAAAACCCAAAATGAGCTGACTGAGACTCGGTCACGTCTTTTAGGGACGATCTATAAAGTACGTAACGCACCGAGGGGAGAGGGGGGGTCTGATAATTTGTGACAAACATGGTAAGGATACCCTATCCCGCAATGTATAAAAGTGTGACATGGGGGGAGGGGAGGGGTCAAAAAAGAATTCCGTTACGTGCTTTATGGATCATCCCTTAGAGAAGTGATTATAGTACTTCTAGTAAATGTCATTCACTAGATCTGTCAGTTCAGAAACAATATATCCGAATGCCTCACCATTTGTATTGTATTGTGAAGGCCATTGGCAATGCTTTCGCACTTTAGTGCTTGTAATTTCTACTAAAGGGAAAATTTGATTACGTACGACGCGTTCATTATTCACAACGAGCGCATAATTGTCCAAACGACTTCTTTTAAAACTATGAATACTAAAAGCATACTAAATACATGTTTAAAAAGCTATAGCTTACCTGTCTCGACATAATTCCCATTTTCTTCTGCATCTCTTCCCGTTGGATTTGGAGTTTCCCACATTTCGCCTTTAGATGCCCAATCTCGCTTTTCGACGCAATAGCTTCAACAATCTTGGATAAAATCGAATCCTCTAACTCTTGGCGACTTATTGTTCGCATGGAAGATTTAGCCGATTTGACGACTTCTCGAATCTCATCGACGTCCATTAAATCATCGTCGTTTCGACGAGAACGTTTGGACTCACTAACGCCGTCTGTGTCTTTATCGGCCACGTACACGATATTATTGTCGGCATTTTCTTTGTTATTAGTAGCAGACGTTGTAGCATCTAATGTAGTTACTTCTTCGGCCTGGGTCAGACGCGTTTCCTCTTCCACGTTTCTCGGAACTTTGGTTGGGAATTTTGGAGGGTTAGGGTCGGTTGTTACCTCTACTAATGGTTCTTGGTTGGAATTATCCAATTCCCGACTTGAACTGGTTTTTTTATTCGTGTGAAGCAAAGCTGCAATCTGTTTAACGTCCATCATTACTATACCCGACATTTTGATTTTATACTTTTGCAATGTCACCTCGTTAAAGTCCGTTGTCAAATTTAACCTACTTTATGTAAAACGTTCCCTTAATTTGAATTACAAATAAATAAATCGTTGAACAAAATAGCGTTTATTTATATTGATGACTAAAAAATAAGCACAGGGTCTGCTTCTTCTAGAATTTATCACCAATCACTTTTAAGAAAATGAGTAAATAGCGCTACAATTGTAATCGATCTAATTACCTACATTCCGAACTCTTATTTTTCTCACTTTTCCTTTTCTTTAGCTGACTTTGCTTCATCTCCCTCCTCCTCCTCATTTCATTGGCTGGAAGAAAATATTCAAATTTGAAAAAAGGCGCCTAATGGAAATTGTTTGATTGGACCTTGGTTATAACTGTAACCGTACAAATTCCAATATAAGCACGCATGGTTTAATGTTTAGTTTGTTGTGTAACACAGCACATTTAAGCTTATAACGTGACTAAACATTAAACCACGCGTGCTTTTATATTGAAAATTCAGTGTTGGGGATGCGTTACTTTTGCGATATTGTTAGTTACTTTTAAAACTAGAATATTTTCTGGTTACAGCTATCGATGGATACAAGTTACTTTACACTTCTGCACATTTCGCTGCAGTTACAGTTACAAGTTATTTTCTGTCACGAGCGATACAATTATCGATACATTTAACTTATACACGATAAGTTTCTTGTAACTGTATCGGTATCGAACCCGATACGTATTGAAGAAAGTATCGCATCCCCAACACTGGTTGTGTTAACTGATTAAAGATCATATATATTTAACAAATATTAAATTTTTAAATTATTAAAAAGCTAAACCGACAACTTTCTGAACCGTTATCTCTAACATGCATATCATTTCCTTTAGACCTGTGTGAAGTACATGTATTTAAAATATTTTATGAACAAAACCGCATTGAATATCTAACTAAAGTTGCATAATTGTTTTTAGAAACATAATCTTTATTGGGTAAATGATAATGTTTTGGGTTCCACCTATTCTCCCCCATATCAAAGCTCCCTACCCAAAGTCCCCCAGTCAAACTCCCCCAATGGT
>JAHZMY010000533.1:0-10263 GCA_027743915.1 Seira sanloemensis
GTATGTGCTCCCTTGATATACATATTGTGGGTATGTAGTTTGTTTAAGTTGAGAGAGAACTTCACCAAAACTCGTGAACCAAGAAATATGTAAATGTAAATGTAAGTATTTATTAAACGATTTCTGCGATACTGCTTAAAAGCCGGTAAAATATCAGTCTGGATGGACTAGATAATTAGAGTCAAATTACTGTACATATAGTACACTAAAAAAATCAAAGTTTTAGTTTAATTTAGCAATTCTTGTGTTTAGCTTTTATGTTATACATAGGTACATATTAAAAAGCGTGTAAAATATTTTGAGCACACTCTAGACTTTAGAGTCTAAAGCGTTTCCTTTTTAAAAATATGTAAAATGCAATAATTGTCTATGATGTGTTTACCAGTTTGATTGTAGTTACACGCTAACCTGTTAAAAAAGTATCATGTAAGACTTACACACAAAGTGTCAGAACGAAAGTGATTAATATCTAACGTTAATCAACGCAGCTTCTTTATGACATTGTACTATATATGACTATAATATTCATTTTATTGCAGTTCCTAGTTGGTAGTTCTATTGTTAATATCATGATTGTGTGTTTTTTGCATGAGAATGTTTTAAACAAAAAGTCTAGAGATTGTAATAAAAAGTTATTAAAACCTGCAACTTTGTGTCCTTATTTTAGTGTTCATTATGCGTCATGAATCAATCATCATCTAAGACTATATTCGGTCAATATTCCCTTTCTTGACTTGACCTGCATGATTTGCAAATATAATATGCCTGTATAATATGCCAATCACCAATTTCAAATACAAAAGCACCGCTTATGTTATCAGTTAACATCGTGTATTATAGAATGGTTTTATTTAAAAATTAAAGCTTCGACTACTAAATACAACTACTGACTTAGTTTGATCTGTTTCGCTCTTTCTTCTAACTCCATGTTTGTTGGATTATCCGGTTCCCAGGGTCTTGGGCCCCTATTAAAGTGTAAAGGGAATAATCAAAATATAAGTGCTTGTACATAATCCTTGCATTGTTGCATTAAAACCTTGACAAAAGGTTTAGAATTTATATAAGCTAACCTTTTATTCTCCCACGTATCAATATCTAACTTTTGTATTCTTTCAAATTCATTTTGTAGTGTCACTTCTCCAGGCTTTTTCATCTTTATGCCTCCCACTTCTCTGATTTCTTCTGGTGTCAGCGTTTTCTGGCCTCTGTGATCGTACCTAAAAAGACCAAGTTCCCTCATTAAATCTTAAATATACCTATGTAAATCAATTTTTCAAAACAAGATCCTAGTACACTTCTCATATTCATGCAATGCATACAAAAATTAAACGAGCGGGTATTTACCGAACTTGGGAAAACTGCGTCATTCCAAAAGATCCTCCAATTACCAGGACAAAGAATGGGATACCAAAGCTAATAAAACGGTTTTTCGACAACCGTCTCAGTCTTTCAATCATTTTCAGTTTGTATTGTAGAGCCGAAAAGCAGGGTCCAAAAAATCGTTGATGACGAGTCCAATAAATCCTCCTCTTAGGTACTACATTCTAAACACGATAAGGTTTCTTTATTTAAACATTCACAAGTCGTTTTTAGTTATCGTTATCAACTGCTACAACGCTATTTATTACTGTTCCGGACTTTATCAACGTAGACAAACATGTGTATTTCTTGTAGCATTATAGAGCTTATGGAACCAAAGGATTTGAAGTTGCGGGGTGTCTTGCGACTTCGGCTAGGATAAAGCATTAGATATTGAACATATCTTTCGTAAAATTATAAATCCGTAAAAAAATTTGGGAGATAAGTAGCTTGATTTTTTCAGTCGATCCCTCTTATTTTTAATGATAATAATATAATGCCCATAATGTGGTGTGATGTAACGTATAGTGTAGTAAAATTTGCACAATGAAATTAGCAAGCAAAACTTTGTACTTTTGCATAGAAAAGTTGATCAATAATTTAATCTTTTTCACAAAATATACGGTTACATGTCTTTCGCTTGTTATATTTAATTAGTTACACATTAAAAAATAGACATTAAAAATCATTAATATCTACTGAGTTATATTATTGATAAAACACAAAAATTCATACACATTCAAAGCGTTAAATTAAATTAAAACATGGTAGATAGACTTATATAAAAATTGTTGCATAAAACAGATAAAAAAGGACCGAACAAACCGAAATTGAACGAACGAATATATCAACTTCAATAGAAACTAGAAATTAATCAATGTATGGAAAATTAAGTTAAGATCAAGGCTTGAACATAATACACTGGCTTACATAAGTTCAGGCACTTTATTCACTGGAAACATAATCTTTCTAGCTACCTTCAATCATTGTCATCGTCGACCTCCTCGATGATCCCTACCAGCGATGTATCACAGCCTTCGGGTGGGCTCGCCTGTACCGCTAAATGGCCACCTTCTCTGAGGCGAAGGACTGTAAACTTAATCTTATAGTTATTTCCGAAACGGGGATCTTTCATTAAGCCAAACATTTGCTCGAAAACCCCAACAGGGGACGTATCCTCGTTATCTCGTAGGTGAATTGTTCCACAAACAAATACATTAGCAAGTCCGTGGGGGCTGAGATAGCCTTTGATCCCTGAGGTTGTGTTAGGATTGAAATACAAATGTTTCACTACGACTAGGTCCTTCAACGTTGCGCAGCAAACTTCATTACCCATCACCTCATTAATGAGTTGATTATCTCCAAGTGCTGCTAAGATGATTTCGAGCCTCAAATTACACTCGGTCCAAAAATGAGAGGCGGAGAAATCCGCCAAGGAGTTTAGTCTTTCATAGTACCACCTAGAAAACTCGAGCCCGAGCTGCGTTCCAAGTCGCACCTCTTGACTGACATTGTTCAAAGCGATGGTGTGATCGTTTTCAAAGTCCATTCTCTCTACTTGATTTGAAACAGTCACTAACGCATTTGCATTGCGTTGCGTCTGTGCACCATTACTTTGAGTTTGTACGCTCTGATTTTGGGCCAAACGGTTAGGAAACGTCGCTGGGCTGGAACTGGACTGGCATTGACTAGTAGAAACTGTTGGCGTTGAAGGGACTTGGGGTTTTTCATACTTAATCTCCTAGAAAATACCAAAAAAAATGCACCACTCGGTTACATTCAAGCACGACGCACGACCTGCATGTAAACGTAAAGGCGAAATCAATCTAGTTATAGTTACCTTTGCTGGAGGAGTCGGCAAGGAGCCTTCAATTTCTCTACTTGATTTGAAACAGTCACTAACGCATTTGCATTGCGTTGCGTCTGTGCACCATTACTTTGAGTTTGTACGCTCTGACTTTGGGCCAAACGGTTAGGAAACGTCGCTGAGCTGGAACTGGACTGGCATTGACTAGTAGAAACTGTTGGCGTTGTTGAAGGGACTTGGGGTTTTTCATACTTAATCTCCTAGAAAATACCAGAAAAAAATGCACCACTCGGTTACAATCAAACACGACGCACGACCTGCATGTAAATGTAAAGGCGAAATCAATCTAGTTATAGTTACCTTTGCTGGAGGAGTCGGCAAGGAGCCTTCAGACGCTACATCCCAATGTTTAAGGACATCCTCACACAACGTACGCTTCGTTGCAGGCATGGTCATCTTAACTCCCTTCTGATTTAAATACTCACTCAAAATTGTTTTCGTCATCTTTTGTCTGCCTAGCAAGTCTCGGGGGTCACTGTACATCATAATCGTCTGAATAGCATCTGTTCAAATATGCAGGCATGGTCATCTTAACTCCCTTCTGATTTAAATACTCACTCAAAATTGTTTTCGTCATCTTTTGTCTGCCTAGCAAGTCTCGGGGGTCACTGTACATCATAATCGTCTGAATGGCATCTGTTCAAATACAATTGAATAATCATTGTTTAAAGACTTTTTTTGTAATTCAAACTTTTACAAATGACAAGGCTCCCTTGCGCCTTACGCGTTTTCGAGTCCATCGTCGGTTTCCCATTATCATCGAGAGGCACGGATCCGTATTTGACAAGATACGTGGAAGCCGTCCCCAGTAAAATTTTGAGGGTGTCTTCGGGAAGTGAGGACAATAATTCCTTCATCCCTCTCGCCAGAGGGTCTTCAATATATTTCTCCATTTCGAATTTAAGTTATATACAAGTCAAAGGCTGATAAGCACCCTCACATAAGCAAATTGCACTACACTTGAAGGCTCCTTTATCTTCCTAAAACCGATTGCGAATTCAGCTCTTCACACATTTCTGCCAAAGGAAATGTTGACTACTTGAATTGACTGTTAAATTAGAAATCTCGAATTGTCGAATTCCACAAAAAACTGTTTTTAACAATTGATTCAGTCCAAATCCAGAATA
Source organism: Seira sanloemensis (assembly GCA_027743915.1). Taxonomy (NCBI): domain Eukaryota; kingdom Metazoa; phylum Arthropoda; class Collembola; order Entomobryomorpha; family Entomobryidae; genus Seira; species Seira sanloemensis. The sequence goes on from JAHZMY010000533.1 coordinate 4,354, forward strand.
AAGAGAACTTCGCAAATAACACTATACCTATACACATGTACATATAGGTATTTAGATCTGAGATCAAAACATTACTCTTTTGGAAGCCGCTATTAGTACAGGGGCAATGTGATACCATTGAGAAGTATAGATTTTTACTTTTCATACCAAACAAAAGGTGCCAATAATGCAATACATATATTACGTATAAATACATTATTGTGGATAAACAAACCCCCGCGATTGTTTCTGCCAATTTTCTGCCGCTTCTAAATTATATTGATCATCTCGTCAACTTTTAAAAGCCGTTAACTGGAGCGTTTAGAATTTTGCAGGTGTACTGAATGAATACTTTTTGCTTGACGTCGTCCTTTCAATTTTGAAAACGAGTTAACGGCCCATTTTTTCCTGGTGTAAAATTTATAAGTCAACTAACACGCCATGCCGCGAGGTGAAGATAAGGACTCAGATGGTTCCAAGAAAGGTATGAGAAGTACTGATTAACTGACACTATAAATTCACTATAAGTTAATACATGTTCTCGTGTTTTAGGAGGGTCTCCACCACCGCCAAAGTTTTGTGACAATGAGCGGGTTTTGTGCTTTCACGGCCCTCTGATTTATGAGGGAAAGGTTTTAAAGTTCGAGTTCAGAGAGAACCTCAAGGAAATATGCGTACTGGATTCATTATGCCGGCTGGAGTAAAACGTATGGACCATAATGTTAAAATGGAATAATTTGACGTTGTTGAAATGGCTAAGAGCATGGGATGGGCGACAGACAGTTTAATGGTGTTGTAACTGAATTTGGTATTTTAAAATCGTAGATGGGACGAATGGGTTTTCGAACGCAGAGTTCTCAAATATTCAGAACAAAATTTGGAAAAGCAGAAAGAGTTGAAGGCTGCCCATGAAGAAACCATGTAAGTTTTTTTGATAAAATTGTAGATGGGACGAATGGGTTTTCGAACGCAGAGTTCTCAAATATTCAGAACAAAATTTGGAAAAGCAGAAAGAGTTGAAGGCTGCCCATGAAGAAACCATGTAAGTTTTTTTGGACGACATCATCAATAAAAAGATATCAGTATGTTCCAAATCGGCTGGCAAATCAGGCCCGAAAAAGAAGTCCTTGGGAAGTGACACCAGCAGTGTGATCTTATCTACGACAGATTCACGGTCGTCAACTCCAGTTCCAGATCAAAAACCGTCAAAAGCAAAAGTGAAGATCGAACCTATGGAAGTCGAAACGTCCAGACGGAGGAAAAAGAATGAATGTGTTGAACCGGTGAGGTTTCCGATTCAAATCAAAACTGAATTTATAATAATAATGACTGTTCATAATGTTTTATTTGTATCTTCTTTTGTTGCCTTTAGGAAAGTCTATTTGGACAAAAGCAAGAAGTGTACATAATGATTCCTGAACAGCTAAAAATATTTCTGGTTGATGATTGGGATTCAGGTAACTCGACAAAAACGAGTAAGATCTTTTAATAACATGTTGTGTTTGTATCTACTTATCATTATTTATCTACGATATGTTGTGTATATTATGCAACACATTCGTCTGGTTACAAATTGAAATTTTTCGGTTCCCTAAATAGTTGGTCACCCTTCCGGCAAGAATAACAATTGAGCAAATTTTTGAAGAATATACACAAGATAAAAAGAAAAAGGAGCACTCGGCGGAATTATGTGACGGGTTGCGCAATTATTTTAATATGATGTTGGGACCTCAACTACTATACCGTTTTGAAAAATCCCAATTTGATCAAGTAATTAAAACTAAGTATTTTATGTGCTTAAGATAAAAAGAAAAAGGAGCACTCGGCGGAATTATGTGACGGGTTGCGCAATTATTTTAATATGATGTTGGGACCTCAACTACTGTACCGTTTTGAAAAATCCCAATTTGATCAAGTAATTATAACCAAGTATTTTATGTGCTTTAAAACTATGCTAGTAAAATTATGTAAAGTTAACCAATTATTATTTAGCTCTTAAAAGAAATCAATTCTGAACCGGAGGAAGAAAGAAAGAAAATGACGGAATATTATGGCGCACCACACTTGATGAGACTTTTCAGTGAGTTGTACTTTTAAATAAAAAATATTTAATGGAGGTTTTAATCGTAACAGATTTTAAAATTTTCTTTCACATTCTAGCAAAATTGGGCTTGTGTTTGGCGTACACTAATTTAGACCCGGAGGCGATTGATATCTTAAGAAAATCCATTGAAGACTTTTTCAAGTGAGTGACGTTAATAATTATTATAACATGCAGGTTGTAATAAAAAAAATTCTAATTTTAATATTTATTTCCTAAGATTTCTACTGAAAAACTTTGACAAGTATTTCTCGCTAGACGATTACGGAGTGTCCTGTCCGGAGTATCAGAGAAAGCCAGCATGATTATTTGAACGTACTTAAGTATCAACAAGAATAGATTCTCGTGTAAAATATTCTAGTTTTGTAAGGTTTCGCTTTGTCGTTTTTTTATTTTCTTTGCCTGACTTGACCATCACAAAAAAATTTTATTTGTTACTCCTTCAAATACATCCCAGGTTTTATTGTAGGGATCCGCGTAAATGGCGATCCTTGTTTTTAATTATGCAGTATATATACATTACTAAAACGATAAATATCAATATAGTACTCGGAAATAAATGCACTTTTTCTTAAAATCATTATATTTATCTCTCACAATATCATTTTAAAGATAACACAGGTATGAAGGTGAGGGAGAGTGACTCTTACTTAAACCATCTCTTAAAACATTATTACGTATCTTTTAATCAACCACAATAATAATTTTGCACTTGGAATTGGAATTGGAAAACTCAATGAAGTGAACAGGCTTTCTGCCAGACAGGCTGCATCTAAGTAATTGAAATGCTCTTTCCTTGATCCATATCCTTTATTTGTCACATTTACTATATATAGAAAAAATCCCTACGATAATAAGGGTATGTAATTTGTTTGTGTAGCAAAAACCTGACGATCACGATGATTGCTGCATCGTCATCATGTCAAACCATTACCTTAGAAGGAGGTGACCAGATTTGTCGTATATGAAATACCTACGTATTTGGTATCAGTTTCAGATCAGATCAAAAAAATTATAGGGGCACATCATGAATGCATCTCTGAGCGGCCATAAGCGGCTTATGGTTACTAAAGCTTCAGGACACAGCATAGATCTGTATTTTAATGCAAGCAATTAATTAATAAAAGCATATACAAAATTTTGCAAGTGCTTGATTCTGAAAACTTGACGACTACCTTGTGTCAACAGATTCTTGAGATTTCTTTCGAATATACATACTTGCAAGTACGCGATAAAATGTGCACGCACACAGTATAGTAATTAATTATGCAAATGGGGGTTGCAATCAAAGTCAATCACATTTTAAATGCTGTTTGTAATTCATTACTTGTACTAAATCGTTATCCAAAAACTAATTTTAGAGCTACGTGTATTAATCTCACATTGCCCCTAATTCATTTTTAGAATAGTCAGTTTGAAACGTACGTAAATATTTGAGTAAATACGATCATCTTGAGAAGTTGAGATTGTAAGACAATTAAAATGTTTCCAAGAATTATCCCTTTCCGAGAAAAGGAATGTAAAACATATTTCAAGGAATTCTGTTTGCATTCATAAAAATAAAAATCATCCTTGTGCGTAAAGGAAAAAGGATGCTCAATATCCTATAATGAGCTATAGAACGACTGCACCACGCAGACAGCATTGGGATAAGCCCATGTAAATGATAATCTATTCAAATATCTAAGCTATCTAGACTTTTGTATATGTAGATTGCTTTTATAGCATGTATGAATTGAAATCAATTCCTCCTGAACCATACCTCATGCTCACTAATTAATTTTTCGACGGCATGAATGACAGTAAGGATGATGAGATTTCATTGCCCGGTCCCTTTCCCGAAAAAAGCTGGAATGTGTATGGAATGACAAAATGACACACAACGAAAACAATCTTCTAATTTGATAGCATTTATTTATGTCTTCCTTGTCCATTACAGTATGCAACACACACCTTATATCTTGAAGAAAAAAAAACTTTAAATTACAGCTACTGAGAAACATCGACATTAATCATTACAATAGACTAATAAAATCAAAGCTGTACAAAAAATAGCAAAATACCTACATGCTTGCGGCATTTATATGCGTTTTAAATGTCACTATTTTCTATCGAATTTCTATAACGGTGATTCTGTAAGTGTAAGCGGTTCCATTAAAATATGACACGATTACCACAAACACGTTGCAGTCTCCTACTTCTCGTTTGTCTCTCTATGGATTTAATTGCAGGTTATAAATAATAAACATCCATTCAATAACTACATATATTATTCTGTTAATGTACAAAGATATGTGTGATAATTTTTGGACAATTTTTAGGGACATGGAGTCTTCGGTGCTACTCATGCGTGTCACTTCAGTGTTCTTCAGAAGAACAAATATGTGATCGTTTGCGGTCAATGGTAATATCTGAGGCGAAATCGTTGTACTACTTTGGAAACTCTGTGCCAATCTGCCCCGTTGGTCGCCCCAACAGCACGGATTGGAAAGCGATGCTAGACGACGGAAGTGGGCAGTGTCCCGAAAAGTATCCGGGTAGGCAATTAGCTACGTGTGCTTTGGGTCGAGTGAAAGTGGATTTGTTGGACAAATCAACGATGCAAGTAAAATTAGCTAGCCGACGGAAGTGGGCAGTGTCCCGAAAAGTATCCGGGTAGGCAATTAGCTACGTGTGCTTTGGGTCGAGTGAAAGTGGATTTGTTGGACAAATCAACGATGCAAGTAAAATTCATAATGCATGAAAAGGCTCACAACATTATCATAGCGTTTGTGTATATTTCCATGATTTAATATCCTCTTTAAAAATATGTATTTTACAAAGGGAGGAACCTATTACGCCACAATCACTGGATGCGCGACAGAAGATCTTCTGCGTAGAATCAATCAGGCTATGAAAAAGTCCCAATGTGAAATTCAAGTCAAAACAATTGAAGAAGCCGAACAGTCTTTTGGATTCCAAATGGAACATTGTTTTAGAGGAGAAAATCTTTGCCATGTTAGTGATAATTGTATTCCTCCAAAGGAAACCGCNTTGCCATGTTAGTGATAATTGTATTCCTCCAAAGGAAACCGCAGTAAAGCGGTGGGGCGCACCGGAAAAAGCGTGGAAATCTTCCTTCATTTTCAGTGGAATACTTTTACTGGCAGTGGTATACCTGTCTTTAATTAGTTACGGTCTATTTATCCACAAATGTTGGTCTCAGCGTATGTAGTAACTGATAATGATTATTAATTAGCTATATGGGATTTTTATACTCTTGTAACTCAATACATGTGATACATGTGATATTGATTCCCTAATGACTATATACTATAGTGTATGTTCCAACTGAGATGCAAATATGTTTAAAATCTCATCCATACTTATATTGTAAAGAATGTATTCATTGGTGGATTACTGAGACATATTTTTTGTTACAAGTTTCGTTAATATCATATTACGATAGAGATTGGCAATTTTAAGAATCTATTGTTTGTGTAATTAATTATAAACGTCTCGCCAATAAAATGTCTACGCTTTGAATTTTGTCGGTATTTATACTCATAAAATATTGAGTTTCACAATACTAAAATAAAACACAATACTCAATAAAATCTGACGTAGTTTGAGTTGGCACATTCCTCTGTGGTTTATGAGCGTTTGGAATGCCATCATCAATATATGATTTAATTTTTTTATTACACATTTCCAAAAAGTATGGAAGTAAAAGTCTCATGCAAATTTGCTCCTTATAAAGATGCCTGTCTAAAAATTAGAGATAAAAAAGTAGCCGTACAAGTTTTGGAATATTATTGCAAACGGTTTCTTATAGTAGTTGTAAAAGTAAA
>JAHZMY010000534.1:0-11781 GCA_027743915.1 Seira sanloemensis
ACCCCGCTCGAGGCAAGCTCCTTGTTCGTTTGTTCGTGTGTGGACCATTATTATTATTAAAACTTACAGCCTCCAAACTTTTCTTCTCCTTACACATACAATAAAACAAAAGAGTTACAAAAGGAACTTTCTCCTTCCTTTCAAGACATTACATGATTGCAACATTTTCTCCTCAATTCAAGTCAAGTTGCGAACATGGCTGAAGGGTCGTAAACTAAGGGAGAGAAAAAAAGACAAAAAAAGTAGTAGTCGTCTAGCATTCAACTCTCTTGTAAAAATGACTCTTCTCCTCCAACTAAACTCCAAGCTAAGTATTATTTTTTTGTTCTCCGTTTATTTTTTTTCTGTGTGTGAGCACATTATTCTCGTGTTCTACTCACACAGTTTCCAGCGAACTTCAACTTCTTCAACATAATAATAATCATAATGGCCGTCTCAGTCGTGTAAGTGTATGTGTGTATGTTTCCACTTCTCCAAGAATAAAAAAAGAACTTTCACTCTTTTTTTTCCTTTGCAACTTTGCAAGTACCCCGAGAACATGGGGAAAATGGTGCAGTGCAGTCCTCCACTTCCTCATGACGAGTGGGAGGAGAACAGGCCAAAAGGGGATTACAACTGATGTAACGTAAAAAAAAGACTTTGTGGAGTCAATGAGAAACAGGCGAGTGCATGCTATGGGTATGTGGCGATTTTAGGGGGAACTTGAGTTGCATTACTTACATTAAATGTGTACCCCTTTTTTATTTAAAGAGTGAACCACAAAGCTCTGTGAGTTTTGCCAACTCATTACATTACAACATAGTAAATATAACGCTGCAACATCTTGTTCTGTGATATGTATAAACATCATATATTTACATGCCCTTTCTGTCTCTGTGTCTAACCTTATTTTTTCAGATGGGAAACTAGTCGTGGAATGAGAGTTGGCAGAGCCTCTCCTTCTGGTCGCAGGCCGAAAAGCTTAAATGACTTTCCCCTTTTAAAAAAATATTGGAATTGCATGCATGCCGTGATGCCACGCTCTACTATTATATTGTATTCGTATGGTATCAAATTCTCGAGGAAAAAATCTGATAGGAAATCCTCAGGACATATCAATCTCAATAAATGGGCAAGGAAATGGAATGGAATGACCTCGCTAGGGAATATTATTTTTAGGAATGCCCCTATACTAAATGTGCAAGCAATGCAACATTATAGTAGAGGACTATCTTTTTTTGTGATTTTATTGTGTGCTCAAACATTCATAATGATAGTCATTTTCCCGGGTAATAGACACATTTACTTATTTACTGTTCACTGCTGCTGTTATTATTACTGACTACGGGTCTGATGGAGCATGAACCTTGTCATTTTCTCACGTTGCGTGATGCAGGTTGCAGGAGGGAGAGGGGGAAATTATATTGGAATTGGCCCGTGTGTGATAGATCACCAAAAAAAAGGAGAGTTGAATGTTGAGCCCCCTTTTTCAAGATTGCGAATATTGATGAGGGACAGAGAGAGAAAGAGGGAAAAAGCTCATTTATCAGGAATTGATTGACATTTTGGCGGTGTAATGACACGCTCTTCCGTAATTCCGAAATGGCGAAGGTGGTACTGGGTACAACGACAGGGGCGATAGGGAGTTTAATGCACACACTTTCACTTATTATTAAACATTAACCTTTTGAAAAATGTTTCGCGTGAGTGAATCAAGCAAGTACATATATGAATTATGAATATGCTCGGGGTTAAAAATTGAGAGGAAGTAACGGAATGGCTTTCACGTACACAAGGTCGTAAAATGTAGATTAGCATTTATCAGTCTGGATACGTTCGTTGGTAAATAGAACCCATTAATAAGAAATAGAGAATGTCTCTCGGAAAAGAAGGAATCTGTTATAGAGAGTTTTTCTAATAGAATGAATTCTGAAATGTGTGCTTCAAGACTTATACCTATGAGCGATTCATTTTGATAGAGAACATTTCTACAGATAGATCTTCATTATAAAGAATTTCCATTGTTTAATTTTAAATATTGTCTGCTATAAGTGTCTTGTGTCCTAAAACTAAAATGAATCGAATTTTCCCCTTAACTCCAATAAACTTATATTCATAAAAGTTTTTCTAAACTTTCGCAATTCAAATTACCCTTAAATGTGTTACAGCAATAGCGATACACTTCTAAAATCGAATTTCCCCTTAATTTCTTTAAAACTTTTGCCCATAAAAGCTAGAGAATTAACCTAGGTTAATTCAAATTAAAATGTGTTACAGTAAGCGATACAGTTTTGTCTGAACTCATTGACTTACGTAAGAGAGGTTTCGAGGCCTGTTTAATATACACCCGCTCCGCATTCCTGAGCTCCCGCACCCTCTCCTGGAAAGATGCTGTGGGGGTAATAACAATAAAACCAGAGGTATACTTTCACATTACCATTATCCCTCCAAGAATTTATAGTGCTCTTTAAAGCTCATACAGAGGAAAAAAATGCATAGCAATAGCAATGTGTGCAATACGGCAGCGGCATAATCATGGTATCATCAAGCCAAGGCTCAGGCAAATTTCCATGTAGGATTATATTATTTTTAAAGCATAAATTCCTTCATTATTATCCGAGTGTAATCTAGTAATCTTTAGTCTGCTTAAAAACACAATCCTCCAGGATAGGATCATCTCGCCGCATTCCCCAATTTTCAGTCAAAATATTGCTATTGATATCGTGGTCGTGTGGTGCAAAACAAGGTTCGTGCATGCACACAAGAGCTCACGAGACCTCTCACATTCAAGTGAAAATTATTATGCGCAAAAAATTTTTTTTGCAAATTTCGTGGACCATCGTGAGCACATAATTTATGGGATGTACATGACTTGCATATAAACATAATGTGAGGAGAATGGGCGCATGGAACATTATTACATTAAGCTTTTTTTCCCGTGGAGGATGGGCACAGGCAAAGGGGAACTAACGAGATTAGTGGGGGATTTATGCGCAAACTATACAAATGCTAGGAACGTTAAACTTAACTACGTTTTTACGATTATTGCTTTTGTGCTCTGAAGCTGAAAAAAACTTGTGTCTATTCCATATCTATTCCCTTGATTAAAGGGAAAGGCATATTGTATATTGCAGGAGCAGCAAGCACGTCACATTATTATGCATTCATAAACTTTCTCTAAAGCACACAAAAGGCTCGAGAAACAGGCTCGAATGAGCACGCACACACAAGGCATTTACATAGAATTAGAAGAAGAAAAAAATGAAAAAATACAATTTTTTGAAAAAAAAAGTATTATTGAAACAAAAGGTGCTTTCTCCATTCACTCATTTTCATAATCCCGAGTGTATAAGAATTAGGTGAGTTTTTCCTTCCTTGGACAAGGCACACAACGAGCTTTCTCTCCAAGTATTCATAATGAATGAGACATGCTTCATTTCATCTCCAGTGTTCACACATGCGAAGGAATTTCCTTTGTATTTACATATGAAGAATGAGTTTTTTTCTATGTAAAAATGTGTTATGTTAAGACGAAAAGGGGAGAATTTTTTGTGTCTTTTTTCATTATTTCTGTAGTAAAAAGTGTGAGTTTTTCATGCCAAAGTCTTTATACCATTTTATATATTGTTAATGAAGATGTTAATGAGTTTTGAACTGTTTTCACGTGTTACATGTGATACACACACGGCGATGACTTACTCCTTTTCTTCCAGTGCTCCTTGAGTCGTTGCGCTAATGAAGGCTCTTGTCCTGTTGGTGTGTTTTGAGCGAAGAGAGAAAGAGAGAGAGACAAAAGAGTGAAAGCACAGAAAACAAAGTTGATTAGCATGCTTTCCCCATGCATTACACACAGTTCTGTTATGCCTTTGAGAGTAGTATATAGTTTCACAACGGCTCTTTTTTTCTAGAAAAAAAAAACGTTGAGAGAGAGGGAGAAAGTGAGTGAGTGAGTATCTCATTGAACTTTCTCCTCTCTTCGACTAATGGATTACATTATGTCACAATAGGTACTTGAATTAAGCGGAAACTAAGTTAGATGTAGACCTGTGGCCTGTACGTTGTATATCTGCAGGCTATATAATTTTTTTGTTTAGACTGATCCTGCTTGCTCCATAGCCTAATGTACTAAGTTCATGCGGAGAAGGCAAAAGAGAGAAAGTCCTTTAGAAAAATCATGGTAAATGGTTATGCATTAGCCTATCGCAACAGATAAGAGTAAATTAGACAGATGATATTACCCAGTCGAGTACAAAGTACAAAATAATGTTTTTTTTTCCTGTCACACAAAAGATAAATGGTTATGCATTAGCCTATCGCAACAGATAAGAGTAAATTAGACAGATGATATTACCCAGTCGAGTACAAAGTACAAAATAATGTTTTTTCCCTGTCACACGAAAGAATAGATAGAGATCGAATAGAAAGCATTAAAAAACTAAAAACATTGGAGGAAAATATTTTTTTATCCTTTGAATTTTGTTCAGGAAGGAAAAGGGAATGAAAGCTGATGTTGGAGTACAATCAAAATCTACATCAAATTCAAGAGGCCCATTATAGTAATGGGAAAGTTTGCTATGATTTTCTCTCTCTCTTCTGAAAAAAACAATAATCGCTCAACTTCTGATAGGAATATATAGGGATAGCCTAGCAGGGAACAATCAAGCTATTAAAATGGAACTTACTTACAAAAGTAAGGCCGGAGACAAGCCTACATTTGACGCAACACACAGAATATATCTAACTACAGTACACAAATTGCCCAACTTTCACTTGAGAATACAAAATAGACAAAATACATATAAGGTACATATACAAATTTTTTGTCCAGAAAAAAACTTTCTTTCTGTAACATCGATACTTGCTAGAAAAAAGTAGAAAGAAGAAGAATTTTTTCCGGGTACTAATCCGTTACACATTATAGGCACACATAGATTGAACAACACAGAGAAAGTTGTTGAAGTGAAAGTTTTTCTTAAAAGTAACAACTGTTTTACGACTTACCCTTAAATGACTTAGTCTTGAAAGCTTTATCTTCGTATATATCACATGGAAATGGAACGTCATAATGTATTGGCTCGATGTTATGGAAGCTCTCACAGTTAGCTGCAACCACTGCTGAGTGGGAAAGTATCATTATTTCATTTTGTATCATTAATAAACACACAATGAAGCCATTTCAACCGAAGCAGGAAATCGACCCAAACAATAAAATTTCGACCGGGAAAAGTCCAGAAGGAAGAGCGGCAGGGCAGTCCGAAAGTGGGTTTGTCCAGGTGTGTGTGCGCATATATATAAGTTTTTTTTTCAATTTTCCACAGCGCGGTGAAAGTCAATACGGAGAAAGTTGGGTCGATCAAGAAAATATCCAGAAAAGAACAAAACAGTCCCAGGCTTACTTTTCGGCTCGACAATGGGTGTCACCACATTCCGCTCAATCATCTTCCTCGCGATGCAACAACAGTTGAGGCTACTCTGAAGGAACGTGGAGGAAGATCCGTGGTGCTGGTGATGATGCGGATGGGTGAACTGACGTGACGGTGAGCGATGAAAGCTGCTGAGTCTCTCAGAAGCTGATGAGTGAGGGCTGACCGACCGATGATGATGCTGATGATGAATGTGAAAATTGTTGTGAACTTTGTAGAATATAAACTTGTCATTTAAACTTTCTCTTGACATAGAGGATGATGATGATGATAAAGAGGCTGACTCGAGTTTGACTATGAATTTCACTTAAAAAGGTAAGACGAGCAGAGAAAGCACAAAAACGAGTTTCTCCAATATTTTTTTAAAAATAAATTCCATCTATTTTTGTCCGTGTCAGGATAAAGAGAAAGTTTTTGAATAAGAATGATAATGATGATCAACTGGAAACTTGGCAAATCCCGGCATCTTGTCCAGCTATGTATGTAGACGAAAAAATGTATGCAAAAAAGTTTTCCTTTTTGCAAGGTATGCTGGATGCTGATTATCAAAGAGAAATTTGGGGAAAGTCCCAATCTGTTTAGAATCTGTGTGTGTGTGTGTGTGCAGGCAGGCTCAACCTCTTTTATGTGAGCTTTGGCCTTGCTAGCAATTTATGGGCCTTCACTCGGCGCAAATCAAGAAGTCAAGGTTAATCCTTTTGGCGAGAAGTAAATGACAAAGGGCTCATTAAATATTTAGAGCACAAAAAACTGTTTCACTGATTGGGATAGACTGACTGGGCCCACTTTCACAGGGAGAAAGTAGTGCATATATAGAGCATATACAGCAACAGTGTAGAAAAATCTTGATTCGATTGATTTGACCCTTTGCCTTTTCCTCACACTTCAGCCGTGAGTTGTGAGATTAATCCGAAGGGAAGGAGCTTCATAGAATCACGTGAGCTTTTTTTGGCTCCTTTACTAACATTCCTCGAGATAAGATTAGAATAGCACACATACACGAGCTCAAACTTTCTCTTCAACTTTCTCTCTGTCTCTCTCAGGTGTACTTTACAACTGATATTGTATTGACGTTGACCTCACCGTTTTCCGTGTCACTTGAACTAACTCACTGACTCACAAGTTGAGGACGACGAGAGAGAAAGAGGAAAATGCGTATAGCCTCAGTCGCTCGGAGAAAGCAACAAACACTCAAAAACCCACTTGATATTGAGAGGGAGAGTTGGAATTACACTGCGAAAAGGAAAGCGAGCCATTTCCTTTTCTAATAATCATAAAAAATGTGATATTTACATTTTACCCAGTCTCCACCTACAGGGCCATATTTGGGGTATACATATATGTACATATACCTTGAGAAAGAAAATACGCAAAGTTTTTATATACCTGACGCAATTTTCTCTCTCACTTTTTGAGCGCACGACTTACGTTGAATTCCCTTTTTTATGTGGATTACTTTTAAAATACATGGATTCTTTTTCTCCTTCTGCGTTGATGAGAATAAAGATAGCCTAAGCCTGCAGTTTTTTCGTCTATTTCAGCGCTCTTTTTTATTCACTTTCAGCTGAAGAAAGATGGGAGCTGGAGAAAGTCCGGGGAAAGTCTGAATCCAGATGCGAAGTGACTTGGCGAATTTACGTTTGATGACTTAGTCTTCTCTCTCTCTCTGAAGCACAAGTTGGAATGCTAATGTGTAAAAGTCGGAGGAGGAGGATCTTGATGATACTTTCTCTTTACTGCTTTCACTTTGAACTTGAACACTCGAATAATGAAATCGAGCAATGCATCAAATTATATCAGTGTTTTGAAAATTCAAGTGGCACGATACCGCATCATCATCATCGCCATCACGGCGGCACACTAAGGCGCTCGCACAAAATTTCCCTGGTATTTCCTCCACACTGGAGAAAGTAGGTAATGCAGTAGAGCCAAAAGAAGAGAGAGAGAGAGAGCCCACTTGCCTTCTCCTTTTAAATGGGAGTCGGTCGGCGGTTCCCCTTTTTTCAGCCTGTTCCATTCATTCAGACCAGAGAAAAGAAAGCCCGTATATTGTCCAACAAGGAACACAGTGGTGGTTTTAAGCGAGTGAAAGCACGTTTTCCCTTTACTTTCTCCAAGCAGCAGAGTACGCTGCTCCTTTGAGACATTCCCTGGCTTTGTTTTTGTTTCGCCGCTCCTTCAGTAAGGAGAAAAGTTTTTTGGGTTTGGAGTATTATTCCCTTCGTTTTTTTAAAAAAAAAAACTTGTTGTTTCTTTCCCTGTCTGAGAAGAAGACAACGAGTCATTTCCATTATCCGTATAATGCGTGTAGTGTAAGGCCCTAAAGGTCTCCTGTCGCTTAAAAATGCAACGGACGTCTCTACTCCTTCAAGAAGAAACTCTGAGAAGTGAAGTAAGATGAAGAGAGAGAATTTTTTGAGACACGTTTCACTTCCGAGAGAATACAGCCGAAGGCGATATAACGAAGAGGGCTGCGGGGCCATATGCTACTCAAGCACATACTTTTTTTTGTACGTAGTTGAGGCTTTCAGTGAAATATTGATTTAGCAATGATCGCCTGTCTGCGACCAAATTGTTTCACCGACTTTTAACCAAATTTGCGTAACGACTTCCGCAATCAAAGCAATCTATCTTGTGCGTATCGGTGAAGGTTTTCATGATATTGAATGGAGCAATGTAAAATAAAGAATGAAGGTGTATAATTTGAAGTAAATTCAGCTACGTAAATAATTTTGCATTTCCAGCATGATTTTTATTACGAAGAAGGAGCATGTAATTCAGCTGGTTGAGCCTGGGCCTATGTAAGCTCATGGACTGACTCGTTGTTTTTTCCACACATTTCAAAAGGAAAAGAGAGCCTTTTTATGCGGCTTTCTCCCTTTGCATGAGACGTGAAATGCCGGAGAAAGCCTAGCTCTTTTTTTCAGAAAGAGAGAGAGAGAGGCTCCTCGAGTTTGAAAATAAACAGAGAGATGTGATCCCGAGAAATTACTAGGGAAGGGGATGATGTTGATCATTGTGAGCGTGATGATAATAATAAGTAGTCACAGATTCCCCGCCTCCATCCATCTTCAACTTTCTTTCACAATATTTTCTTTCGGGGAGAAAGCAAGCACATACACGAGGCTGCAGCTTAGTACATAAATTTTTAGTGTGTTTGAAGAAAATGACAAAAAATATGTATTTTTGTCTGGAAATGGAAAATGGATTCGTTTCATCTGGATCTGATCTGGGCGGTGGATTTTTTTTGCAAACGAGTAACAGGGAAAAGGAGGGACTAGGATGCCAACAGCTTTCTCTAGTTGAAAGAAACGAAACAAAATGCGGGGAGGTGATCATGTGACTCAGATGAACAATTTATGGGTCTTTTATCTATCACGAGCATAAGGTGTTTTGGAACTTGCAATGAAAGTAAATCTCGTAGACGAGCTTTTTTAATCGGTTTTGTTTGCTGGGAGACTGCAAAAGGCTGGGTGAAAGTAAACGGAAATAGAACGTAATAATGCTTGTTAAGCATGGAGAAAGTGAGCATGCTCCCATATGCAGATTTTACGAATATTAAAAGGAATAAAGATTTTTCAGGGAAATGAAAGTCTTTTTGTGTATGCATAGACAAAAAAACATGGATTTTAGACAATAATATTTAAATTTTCGCTACATTCTCTCCATTCATACCATGTTCTCATTTCATGAAAATCACGGAACTGACGTCAAGCCTGAGTGAAACTGGTTGATTGAATAGAATCTTCCTTGATTGTGTGAGCAAAATAAATTTGACTAAAATGAGAAAACGAGAGACCTGTTTCAGGGAAAGTTTTGGGCTCTATTTTTGGACCTATTTTACTATTTTACCCAGGTTCATCAGGAAAAGAGGCAGAGTGACACCTCGTTAGTAGCGACAAGATGTGGAGGAAATACCTCGGGTGAAAATGAAGGTATAAAATGGAAGGAAATGGAAACAATAATTTTATAGCAAATGGGGATGTTCCCGTTGCAAGACAGTTAACAAAATATATGTCGTGGAGAAAGTGGGCTTTCTCTTCACTTTCCCTTTTTTATAAAGATGT
Source organism: Seira sanloemensis (assembly GCA_027743915.1). Lineage (NCBI taxonomy): Eukaryota > Metazoa > Arthropoda > Collembola > Entomobryomorpha > Entomobryidae > Seira > Seira sanloemensis. The sequence continues at coordinate 9,470 of JAHZMY010000534.1, forward strand.
AAGTAAAAGTGCCTTCAACTTCTCTGGGAAACAAAATATGTAGCCCCTTTTTTATAAATAAAAAAGCTAGAGACAGAAAGTCCTCGAAAATTCCATGTCGTCCCAGACTTTTTCTCTTTTTATCCTGCTCAATTCTTATCTTTTAAGCAGATGAGAACAAGAGAAAGAGAAAAAGAACGCAAATTCTGGCGCCTCTAAAAGATTCCTACGAGTTTTTCTTACGAGTCATCATCGGCCGACTTTTCCCTGCTTCAAGTATTTCTAACATCATTATGCATATATATACAGGAGAAAGTTCTGACTTTGTTTTCCATTCTTCCGATAATCTCAAAAAAGAAGAGAGAGAGAGAGCACACTTTCTCCAGACTTGACACAGCTCCTTCTTTCTGCCTTTTTATTTCGTTCGTTGGTGACAATAATGATAAGGCTTTTTGTACAGCTTTCTCCGTCCCCGTCTCGCCACTTTGTCCGGGAACTTTCTCCTCTCAGCACTTTGGTTCCGAGACACATGTTCTGTGACACTGGGCCCTGGAAAAAAGATTGGAAATGAACACATTAATCTGCTTTCCACTTCTTCTGTCTCAACTTATCTTTGTCGAGGAAGTTTAGGCCTGGTGAAAAAAACCGTGTCCTTTTTTTTCTCCCAGACTTTCTCTCAATTTTCTCCCACAAAGATCCAAATCCTTTTTGGCTTAAGCTCCTCCGACTACAGAACTGGCTCAAACGTTTCCTTAGCTTTAGCCACTGCCGATGAGCCGAAGGGGAACTCACTTAGCTCACTCAGCGTGAACGACAGAAAAAAATATACATTTTGTCTCGCTCTTTTCTTTCTTATCCAATGTCTCTTGTGCCTACTTTCCCCGCTTCGTTTAACCTTCCCCACTGCATTTTCCTCCATAAATGGAGAGAAATATGGAATATAAAAGGGTCGGGAAAATGAGGCTTTAGTATCGCAGTTGTCTTGATATGTTGGCATTGTGCTTTCTCCTCGCATTACAATGATGGGCAGTGTGTGCCTTGCATACTCAAGATGAGCATATAAACACATCCATACCGGGTTTTAAGGGCTGTCATAAGTTGGCCCTAATGTTTTTCATTTTCTCTTCTAAAAAGAAAAAACTCCTGTGTGCCTGTGGTGTGTGAGTTTGAGGAAGAGAAAGCGGGGAAATGACAGTGAAAGCAGTGTGCCACACACACACACACAATAGCGCTTTTTCCTCCTCAACACAGGTACACAAATGGAATGTATGTAGGCGGAAGTGAAAAGTGTATAAGATATGGGTAATAATATGCTTCATCATCTCTTTCCCTTCCACGGAGAAAATTTACATTCACACAAATCACTCAGAGTCAGCAGAAGAAAAGACGTGCCGGTGGCAGGAAATATATGCAAAGCAGGTTGTGAGCATCGTTACGCTTTTATGGGGAGAGAGAAAGCATATTGAAATGAGTGCAAACAAAGCAGAAAAGCTTGTGGATTTCATTAAGTGTGGTGAAATAGGGAAATGAGCCCGTATCAAATTGGGAGTGACAAGAGGAAAAGAATGGATGATGCATTTGAGTCGATGCCAGGAAATGAAAATTTTGCGGGTGTGTGCGTATATAATAAAAGTAATAGTTTGATAGTGGAGTCATTGGAATGGGAATGAAAGAGAGCAGAGACAGATCTGTGTGTGGTTTCTGAGGGAGAAAACACAGGCCTTGGTTCAGGTTGCACGGAAAATGTAGTATTTTAGGGTTAGGGTAGTTTTTTCACTTTAAGAATTTTTATGGGATACCTTTTTACAGGTGAAACCTATTTAGAGGATTTTTGTGCAATTAATTTTGCGCAAGAGCTTTTTGTATCCACGACAGCTTAAATTTTTACTGGCTGGTTGTTGGCTGGAGTTTTACGCGACAGTTCTTTCTGCGATTGATTTTTATAGTTTTTTACTAACGGGATTTTAGGGGATAGGCTTATAAGTAAAACATTTTAAAGGTATTTTCATCCATTATAGATTTTTGTATATTTCAACGACAGCATAATTTTCATGGGTTGCCTGTTTGTATGATGGAATATTATGCGACAGTTTTTATGTTGCAGGTTTTTAAAGGAGGAGAAATCAGGAGGTTTTTTCGTAGGTTTTTACGGACGAGACTAAAATATCACAAATATTTCTACTGCCCTTTCCCTCGCTTATGTAATTAAATCTACTATATTCAAAAGATATCTCATAACATTCCTCGAAGTGAAAGCAGTAGCAACGTATGTAGGTAACTCGCACAGACACGAGATATACTCGCTTTTCATTTCCATATATGACACGAGGTAA
>JAHZMY010000536.1:0-10581 GCA_027743915.1 Seira sanloemensis
AGAAAGAAGCCTCGCAGCCACAGCTCATCAGTCATGGCTTTTTGGAGGCATGTTATGTTATGAGTAATGGGATAAAAATTTCTTATAAAGGCACGCAAAGCGTTAGCACAGGTACACGCATATTCTATAACGCATTTCCCCACCACTCTGGGGCAACTTGAGCATGTATGTAGTGTTGAGGAAAGGAAGTTCACGGCTAGATCGTGGAAAGTTCATCATGGCATGCACAGAGATTTCCAAAGCTGAGGAAAATTGGTGCAGATGGGCGTGTGGGAATATGAGTTAGCATGGAGATTTCTCGTAGGTACAGAGGTAATCTCTCCATTTCATAAACTCATTGTGACGCGGTGGAGTGCACGGAGAAAATACGGAGATTCTTTGGAAACAAGAAAATGACAATAGTCTTACTCTATTATTACCATGTCTGTCTGGCAAGTGCGAGAGAGAGAGAGAGAGAGAAAGGCTTAAGCCACTGTAGCTCTGAAGAGAGGAGGAGAGAAGGCTATTAGTAAAGTGGGCTGTATTACTGTGCAGTGGGAAAGCACGATGAAGATTTGCTGGAATTGAGTTTTTACAGAAGCCCTCTTGACAAAATGGGATAGTCGGGAGCATTTATATTTTACGAGCGTTTTTATCCCCTTCACAATGAAAAGTCCATTAAAAATGTGTATTATCATTAAAGTAATCACTATTTCATTTCTTGAAAAAAAGTACTTTACTAAACAGGGACGAAATCAAATGAATTATTGATTAAGGGGAAAGGTATTGTTGCGTTCAACCACTCGACATGGAAGCATGCAGTAGTTTCAAGCGTTATAGGGTTACGTGATCGATATTATTCCCGAGGTGGATTTTTTCTCCTTTCTTTCGCAATGTTTAATTCAAGTGAAGAATGCTTTACATATCTTAGTATAAAATGTGAATGAAAAATGAAGTAGATGTAACTGAGAGAGAGAGAGAGAGTGAGAAGAGTCGATCAAATTTGTAGAAAAAAAGTTTTACGGGAATTCAAACAGTTGAATTTGATAATACGAGAACACTAGTATCTCACGAGCTGTAATTAAATTGCACTTGTGATAAAGAAAGGCTTTATGTATGCTGGTCCCTATCGTTGTGAGGGCTGATGAATTAAGTGCAAGAAAAAAAACTTTTTTATATAGAGAAGAAACCATCACTTCAATCCCTTTCTTCAGAAGAGTACAATGGCAATGAAAATGAAAAAAGAGCCCAACTTAAATTCAATAAGAAGAAAGTTTGTTCTCTGCAAAGTGCAGGCGTATGTATATAGGTACAAATAATACTTTAGCAAAAAAGTGAGAACTTGAAAGGTTTAGGAAGTGAAGAAAAGAAAGTTAAGAAGATCAAAACACCTTTTATTTCTCGGACAGGGACTCTCTATACGATAAAATAAATAGAGCGATTGAATATGTACCTTTTCCCTTCATCGACCTAGCGCAATTTACCCAGTTTTTCCTGCAACATATCCTTTCCCAGCTCGAAGAGAGCCTTTTTTTATTTGCCCTGGTCGTCTTTAAAGTATCGTACTGACTGACAAGGAAATGTAATGGTATTAATCTAGAAAATCGTAAATAGTTGATGAAATTGGTGAAAAATGTTGAAGGAAAAGGGGCTTCCCATGTAAAGTGCAATGGGGGAGTGTAAAAGAGGCATTATTTTGGTGCAACTCTTCTCCGTATTTTTATGCCTTCCTACCTTCCAGCATATCAACAGGAAGACTGAGCCGAATTTTTTCCCTTCTCCTTGGTTATTAGGGTCGATGGAGAAAGTTGTTGATACGGAGGAACACATGGTCTTAAAAAATAAGACAAACAAAACCTCATGTAAACTTTTCCCTCAAACTAGACTTTGCCCTACATACGGGTATACTTTCTCTTTCGCCGTCTTCCAGGATGGAAAAAAGTCTTTGTTTTTATTGGTGTTGTAAATGTATATTAGTTGGGGATAAACTATTGTGTCAATATCGCCCATAAAGAATTTTTTTGAAGGGAGTACTACGAGAATCAAGATACGCATTCCAACTTTCCCTGGTGTCCATTACATACATTGGCTTTTGCAATGGTAAGACGCAAACAATCGTTCAAGAAAAAAATGAGCGTGGTTGGGATGATGGGTAAATACGTGCGGGGCAAACATTGAAAAAAACGTGCAAAATACAATGGCAAAAATGTATCGGCCGTCATCAGAAAGACAAGATGATATTTTGGTTGCCAATAATACAAGCATCAAACACAGTGTTTGCCCTGTCAACAGCACGCTTGGAGCTGACGAGCCTCCAGACATAATTTTTAATTCTTGCGTAACATCGACTCAAAATATCTATCTTTGGAAATTACTATATTTTAATAGGGCGAAAAAAACCATTAGGAAAATGTTGAGCATGTTTTTCCCTTCAATGAAATAAATATAAAAGGACAGTGACTCTCGAGCGTGGAAGCAATAGCGCGTCAACTGGAAGTACAGGCATTTTGTCAAACATGGATTGGGTAGAGACGAGAGCGACAGAGTAATTTGGATCAGCCTTGTCTCCCATGTCCACTTTTAGTGAACCATGAAACTTTTATATAATTCTTTTCATGCTTCTTCATCCGACGTTTTTTTTGTTTTTATTCTGAGCATGGAAAAGCCATTTAATGGTTTATTTATGCTGAGGAAACAAGACCCGAAAAGGATAAGCTTTTGTTTGTGTAGTGTATAGAGGGAAAAAAGTTTTACCTGGTTAAAGCGATTGACAACACGTGATTATCCTCAGGACTAGATGTGTGCTGGCAATGTCACAGTACGTTTCACTTTCTTCCAGTACTTTGGCTGATTCCTTCTTGTGTGCTTTATCAATTTCACGAGGTAATTACCTCCGTTTGAAGGAAAGACTTTTATTCTTTTAAAATTTAAAGAGGTAAGCAAAACTCATGTTGATCGGAGGATTTTGTTCACTTCTCGTTAAGTTGGAATCTTTGAAGTGATAGCGTTTTAATCTGCAAGGTTTTGAATTTCAAAGATTCTGTAAGATTCTGATATTCTTTCGTAATTCTAGCAAAAAGCATACAAATGAGCTGAGAAAGTTAAATTGCATAATAAATGTATGCAATCACGGTTTTCAACTTTCACTTTTTCCTTTCTCTCCCTGTTCACTCCTAATTTGTCTTTCCTCCGTGATGGAGAGAGAAAAAGGTCTATTTGACTTTCACCTTCTGGACGAGATGACAATGCACAGACACAGTCTCCATTGTCTCGATAGCACGCACATGGCACATGAAAAGCGAGAGAGAGAATATTTTTTATGGGGACGCCAGCAGAACGAAAGTGGTCTTTTCACTCAAGATCATCCAATTTAGATGCTCTTTTTTCCTCGTCTGACATTTACTGTGGGGAAAGCACAGGTTTTCTCGATTTAAAGGAGCAATTCAAATAGTCAATAATAACCGAACCAAAAATAATCTCTGTTCTCTCGTGTGTACGTTTTATGACAACTTTTAAAAGAAAAGTAGGAGGGCACAGGTTAAAAATGAATGATTTTTTTTCTCTTCTCTTTTTTCCCACGGGAAAATATGTGTATTTTTAGTGGAAAGATAGCTACGAGCAATAACAATAACAAGTCATTTCTTTTACTTGCCTTGTGAAATAACGCCTTAATGTTTCCTACAACGTGGAACTATGCGGTTCGGCAGTGCACCTTCAACTCACTCACTCCGCGGAAAAAAGAGAAATGTGGTTGAACACGACTGCTGACTATCATCAACTGTGAATTCTTGACAAAGTGCTAGTTACATTTGTACTACTCAAAACCTCGGGTAAAGAGAAAAGGCAAACCCAGGGCTTTTCCAATGTGGACTCTGATGGTACTTGAGAGAGCCAAATGGTTTTCGCTTCTTTCATTCCTTGCTCCATTCACGGGTAGGAATGGAATGCAAATGGCAAGATCCCCTTGGTTAGGTTCAGAGTCACCCCACTCGTAGAAGAGTCTCATTTTCTTCCTCTCGTCCTTTTCACACAGCAGAAGAAGTGTTAGTTTGGTGTGGATGTGCAGAGGAGGAAAAACCTATTGATAAAGCAAAGCACTGCTCCGAGCAAAAAGCTAGAACTAAAGCTCCTCACACTCTCCACATCCTCTCTTCCATTACTTTTCCTACTCTATCCTTGTCGAGTCCTTTCTTATCGAAGGAAGAGAGAAGAGGCAGAGTCAGTGTGTGATCTCTGCCATGCACCAAAAACTATTGAGCTCGGGCATGATTTTTTTTTCTCTCTCTCTCTTGCGCTGCGGAGGAGTAAACCAAAAAGGATTACCGTCACCATCATCGCCTAAAAAGAAAGGATGTGTGTGTGTACATATTAAATACTACGTGTATCTTTGCTACTATTTTTTCCGCATGCTTTGGGCCACACAGTTGATAATAAATATTCACCGCAAAACCGACATTCATCCTCCTGCAGTTTAATGGGATACACACGCACCTAAACGCAATATTTAATTCGAGATAGCACATCTGCCCCGACATGAAAAGAATATATGTACACATACGCTCAACGCGCGCTCTCATTTCCGTCTTATAAATACTCTCCTTGGCATTGGAACTGCAATGTGGGAGTGCTTTGCCCGTTAATCTCATAAAAACTTCAATATTTCCTCCGTGGAAAACGAAGGGAAACCTGACCATTACCACGGAAATGGAATGGGAGTCGCATGAAAAAAGAATGTTTTATGGGGGAAGAAATGAAGAAAATGTGCATTTGCGTGATGTCATAAAAATGTTACCAATATACTACTACACATATAGGGACATTTTTCTGATTTGATAGTTTCTCGACAAAAAAAATGAGCAGGGACAATGCTAATATAGAATTTTTTATGAATGGAATTCCTGGGTGGAACTTTATGCCGACGAAACAAGGAAAGTAGCGGGAGGAGTTGGCAACATTGGAGAAAGTTGCGTTTTTGGCTTCTGAGAAATTGAAACAGTATTAAAAATCTCCGGCACGGAGTCAACTCACAATGTTGTAGACATGTTGGTCTAAATAAAGAAGGAAAAAATGCTTCTAGGCGCACTGACGTCCTCTTGACTCAAGGATGAAATGTAGGCTTGACTTAAAGTCTTCACATAATTTTCATATCGTATAAAAAGAATGCTGACTGGTGCGATTCTCCATTCCATTCTTTATTTCGAGAGGGTGAATATATATAACTTGTGTGTTGGTCTCTTCCAAAAACCTCCAAAAATAATTTTAAAGTTATTGTTCTAAGCATGAGAAAAAAGTTTATAATCGTATTCGCTGTTTTTATATGGATTTTCCATGTTTATGTTAAAAATAGAAAAGAGGCTTGGAAAAGGGCTAGAAAATAAAGGATATTGATTGTACTACGGCAACAATAGTCAAAGAGAGTGGAGAAGTTGTTGCATGCTCCCTTTACAAGATGAAAATGCGGGTGATGATAATATGAAAGAGATATAAAGCTATTTTTCCTTCCTATTGGACCCTATTGAGCTTATCATTACCTAAAAATGGAGATTTTTTGTACTCAAGTGAGAACAGTATTCGCTGTTTTTATATGGATTTTCCATGTTTATGTTAAAAATAGAAAAGAGGCTTGGAAAAGGGCTAGAAAATAAAGGATATTGATTGTACTACGGCAACAATAGTAAAAGAGAGTGGAGAAGTTGTTGCATGCTCCATTCTCCAAGATGGAAATGCAGGTGATGATAATATGGAAGAGATATAAAGCTATTTTTCCTTCCTATTGGACCCTATTGAGCTTATCATTACCTAAAAATGGAGATTTTTTGTACTCAAGTGAGAACTAAAATGGGGAAAAAGAACTGCTCCAAGGCAAAGAAAAAAGGAGAGAGAGAGAGAGCAAAATAGCTTTATGGATATTGGAAGGGGATGATGATAGGTCTGAAGAGCATTTATGCTTATAAGCATGTTGGAAATGGACCGATCAGAGAAAGCCAAGGAATATGGACAGCTATATACTTACAATCCAAAGTATTGGTTAGAGTCGATTTTTGTCGCTTTTTTCTCTTTCTAGATTTTGGCATTGAAAGCAGAAAAATAGCTTTATGGATATTGGAAGGGGATGATGATAGGTCTGTAGAGCATAAGCATGTTGGAAATGGACCGATCAGAGAAAGCCAAGGAATATGGACAGCTATATACTTGCAATCCAAAGTATTGGTTAGAGTCGATTTTTGTCGCTTTTTTCTCTTTCTAGATTTTGGCATTGAAAGCCTTAAGACGGCTTACAGACCGCAGAATTTTGCTAAAGCGGCATGATTTTCTCCACAAAGTCGAAACGGCTACCTATAAAAGAGAATTTTTCAAGATTTACCATAATAAAAGAAGAAAAATAAAAGTTTTTCTTGTGTCGGCGGATATAGGTACGGACATGTGGAGAGAAGCTATTGGGATGGAATTTTTTCAAGGATACGTAGTATAATCCCAACACGGCAGCAGCAGTTTAGCACAAGTTTCTTCTTCATTCACAATTCCATACAGCAATACTGTTCGTGACCAGAAGACGATGCCAGTGAAAGCTGATGCTATTACTAAGGCGAAGGTAAACCACTTCACGTTTCTCCCCCTTTTCATTTTCACCCGAGAGGAGATCCAGAGGAAATAATGTACGAGACGGAAGAAAAAAGCGGAGAATTTTTTTTTTGGTGAATGGAAAGAATAAAAAATAAGAATGGAATAAAGCGAGAAAGAGTGTGTGTTCAAGAGGCTTGACTTTTTTGTGCGGTACAAGTGGTCGGGGGAGGCGGCTGCTGTGCAGTTTTAAATCTCATATTTGCAAAGAAAATGGGCATAGGACGCGATAGAAGTTTCGTCCTTGTTGAACTTTCTTTTTCCTTGGGTAATAAAAGCCTTCTCTCTTTCCCTGCAACAGTGTGCATTTCGCATGCACAGTAGGACTTCCTTAAGCTTAGGACTTAATTCTAAAGAAAAAGTAAATTTGAGAAGGTTAGGGTACGTGAATCCAGAAGATTTAGGAGAAAGCAGTCTTGTCACCTTCATTCGAACTGACAAATGCATTATTAATCTTATTTAAATGAACGCAGAACTAACCTAGCTCGCCAATGCTTTATCAGAGGTTTACAAAATATTTATTTCATGGGTGATGGTGATACCACGAGAATTTACTGGGGAATGAGACAAAAAAAGTTTTTAAATTCTGGGAAGAGCATAAATAATGGCCTCATTTTATCTCTTCGCAGGGAGCATTCCAAAGTCCACCCTGAAATACTGACCTCATTCATTTCACTCGCATTAGATAATAATCCCGTGAGTGAAAAAAGGTCGACAAAATTCCTATCCGTTCTCCACGTCATGTTTTAATATGCTTAATGCGGGTAAGCGTTACGCTTAAGGAGTGCAAAAGTATCCGGAAAAATAGTAACATGTGTTATCTCCTTTTTACAATGCCATTCCCCTGTTTTTATCGGACACTTGTAATACTAGCATATAAAAAATAGGACTGGGCTCGCTCCTTTTTCCAGTTCTCGCTTTCACTTTCGTTTCTCTGCCTTTCATTATTCCTTATCTTCATGTATGAAGCGGATGGAGCCGTAGCGCACTTACTTTATTCTTTCGTGTCACGGTCCACGCCATCCTGCACACATTTTTACGTAGCGTCTCCATAAAGATAAAAAAGAGAATGAGAGAAAGACATTGAGAGGCAGGGTTCCGTCTCAGCCGCGCAACAAATTTACTTCATGAAATTACGAATTTCTCCACTCTTCTTGTCTCCATTCTTTTCCGGGGAAAGTAAACATGCAAACAAGTCCCGAGAATGAGACGGTACATGAGAGGTCTTAACACGCTATATTTTATACTCGAGCTACTTATCTCACAAGCATATTTTTTTGCGAAAGCACCTATTCTTTACAAGTTTCAAGTGTGTACGGCAGTTTCGGAGAAGAACGACTACGTCATCTCAAGAGAGGCATACTTTTTCTGCACAACAGGCGTTGCATTCGCACGGCCTAATTGTGTACATATTTTCAAGCACGTGTGGAAAAACAGTAAAGTACAATGGTCGAAAATGCAAACAAGATTAAATTTTTTCACCATGTGTGCGCGGTGCACGTATCATATATCATGGAAATCAGTCAAGTCAGTATTTCCTTGTATTCACACATAATATGAACACTATCAAAAAAACCCATGTGCATTCTCAACGTTTCGTGCCTTCTTTCCAACTTTCAGTTTTTTGCTTATAATGCTTAAAAGTCTAACATTTTTGAAAGTAATTCTTCCTTTTTCACATCACTCGTTTTTCAGCGACAAGGGAGTCTGTGAAAAAGGCAGACAAGGGGAAAGAAAAACGGCTCGACACCGCCGACTCACGGGCACGCCGCACTCCTTCAACTTCAACTCCTTCCACTCCTACACAACACCTCTCTCACCGCAAAATGCACATTTTCAAAGTCTACTATAATGCATGCATGTACATATGTAGGTCATGCACAAAGGAAAAAAGTGCTAGTAGCATTTGCTTTCAAAAATCTGACAAACCGCACTCGTTCCTTNCTTTCAAAAATCTGACAAACCGCACTCGTTCCTTTTTGTCATGCATGTGCAATGCTATATTTATATATAACATCCGGTAAACCTCATGCTAGTGCCTTTTTCCGGTGGCTTTGCTTAAACTATATGGTCGGGCCGACAGATTATTCAGTAGTCACAGCATGCCGCAGAGAAACGAAACCGACGTGTTAACGACGAACAAAAGGGTTCCTTGTATTGCTTTTGCAAAAAAGAAGACGAGGCAGACATAAAATTCCATTACACAAGTATTGTTTCAATACGTTTTAGGCTTATTAGTATCGTTGGCTATATCGACAAGGGTCAAAATTATGGTGAAAATTTCATCTAAAGTTTGAAATAATTTTAGTAAGGTATTACGTAATGGTAATGGCTGGAGAAGTGTAGAATGATAATTTGATGAAAGTTAAGGCAAAGTAAGTAAATGCATTTATGTAAAAGCTTCATGCTTGGTTAACGGGCAATGTGGTACAAAGCATAAATGAGCCTAAGCATTTGGCTCTTTCTCCCCACCAGAAAAAAAGTTTTCATTCGCTTTTATCATCTTAAAAGCTGGAAATGACTGCAAGTTATGATGAAGAGGGTAGTGAAGCATACGGACGTCTTGAGCTGGAACAGCAAACCTGGGAGAAGACACCCATATGTAACAAAAAATGAACGTACAAAAATTGTAACAAGTCCTTTTCAAAGGAAAAAAAATGCTGAAATGAAAATGAATATGTTCACAGGGCAAAACGCAGCTGCTTTCTCCGAAAGCAGGTTTTCTCCTTCTTGTTAATCCCAGCTTACTTCTTGCGAAAGGAACTTGGATAATTCATTAAAAACGTGGGCATGTGCGGAAAATGAATGGGAAAGATTGGCTTAAAGTTGAAGGTGAAGATAAAAATGTGAGATTAGAAAAAAACTTTTTTTAAAAAAAAAATAGGACTACTTAAAGGAAACCGCAAGGCATAGCCAAAAAAAGTTAAAGTCATCAGAAGAGATCAAGAAAAGATGGGAAAAGTCTGGGGGATTTTTGACTCTCAGTTTCATTCTCAAAGACATGAGGGCTGCCACTCGATAGGATCTGTGAAAGGATTACTTTCGAATTGATACATTTTAAGCATTTCTGCTCCCATCTTAAGACGGTATTATGTACGCACTGAGCTCAATTTTTTATATCATTTTTTGAAGATCACAGTTTTACGAGAAAGTGGTGGTGGATGAATGCGGGCATCAGCATGAATATCGAGAATTGCAATTTCTTTTAAGAATTTACATTTCTCGCTCTAAATATTTTGTGATCATAGTAAGACACTTTCACGGAGAATAAAGTTAATGCACAGTTTGATGCAAAAAGTTACACCATGTTTTTCTGGCCTGAACAAGAAATAAAAACCAAATTGGTATGAAAATCACTACTATCGCTCCTCACTGGCTTTTACGACAAGGCAAAAAACTTCAAAAAAATACTCGAGAAGGAAGCCCTTCCGTCAATATTTACCATTTTGATATTGCTTTGGCCCGAGGAAAAGAAGAGAATAAAAGACATGTATATTTCCTTTTGCAGGTCAAACCAATTGACTTCCACGGAAATGACGAGTTTTACGCGAAATAACAAAAAATCGTTTATTCCTGGGCGTCGTCCGTTTAATCTAGAAAAAAGAGAGAGGGAGAGTCGTAGTCATATAGTCGAACGGAAACGTGAACGGAGAGAGAAAGCGCAAAATGCCACTCTGAGGAATACATCTGCCCTGAAGAAACTACGTTTGCTCAGGTGCTTCCGAAATAATCTTACTTTCAATTCTGATTCCTGTAGGGTCTCTCATGCGGTCAGTCAGAACTTGAGACAATGGATTCCTTATAAACTGCAATTTATTATCAATGTAGTTTTTTTTACACAAAAGATCAAATTGTTCAAGTCGATTCTAACTTGATCAAATAATGGAAACTTATAGTAATACTCATTTTTAAAGTTTTTATATTTGATATTTTCCTATGGTGCTTTTGTAAAATTAAAAACAAGTAGAATGGAAAATTTGT
>JAHZMY010000537.1:0-11367 GCA_027743915.1 Seira sanloemensis
TTAATCAAATTATTAGTTTTAATTACTCAAGTACATATATTTCTGTTGATAATAAATCACTAGTGTAAGTGGAAAACAAGAAAGTGCTGAGGAAAGCAATCGTGTGTAGATAAAGAAAGTAATGAGCAACAGAGCAAAATCTTTTTACAAAGCCTTGGATCTAGTACCATTATCACCCACCACGAATAAGATCAACTTCACAAGACTTTTCTCTACAAGTACTTCTGGCTCGACGAGCGCCGACAGACTCGCATTTTTTGGTCCTTTTCCGATCTTCCACAAGCTGGAAACAAGAAAACACAGAGTGAACTTTAACTCTTCATAACTTTTGTGGATGGTAAAAAAATGGATGTTTTGAGAAAGTTACGGAGCGCGTAGGAAAATACTACACGTGCACCTTTTTAACCACGCAAAGTGACTCGCAAGACGGAGGGATGAACTTGTAAAAGGAAGTAATGCGCTTGAAAACATTATCAATAGTCGGTGTGTCTCTATTGCCATTTGATTTCATGTAGCAAGTATCCCCCCAAAAGATGCTCTTGTCAACGCCACCTCTCATCTCATCTACAGTTATGGATGGTCCCACTTCCTTTAAAATGTAAATTAGGAGGTTTGCAAAGAAACTGCTGGGGGTCTGCAAGGAGAGCTTGTTCAGCACGACCAAGATAGGGACCTTCTTGTTTCGCAGAAATCCTAAACGGCAAATTTGCATAAAAACTTTCGCATAGGCTAGTGCTTCCTTAAGCCTTTTCTCCGATTCGGCTTTTTTAGCCGAGCATATCTCATTGTCTTCGTCACGGACATCTTCTTCGCCTTCATCTTTGCTCTGGATAAACAATTTTTATTGTATTTAAAGCGCTTAGCTTCGTCATTTTTCATTGATGATATGATGTACATTATTACCTTGTGCGCATCTTTGAAAAATGTGTGGTCAACAAGAACTTCAAAGTCTTTGATGAGCATCATGCCAACATCAGATCTTTTCGGGTCCAGCCGACGAAACAAGCCTACCATCAGGTCCATACATTTTCCAGTTGAATTGATAATTTCCCGTTGAACTGTCTCCAAAACTTGAGTGACGGCGAGTTGGCGAGATGTTTCGTCAAAACTGATTGGCAACTCGGTAATTTGTGTGAGGATTTGTTGCCTTTCTCCAACGTCTTTTACGTCGTCACTTTGCATGAAATCCTCCAGCATGTCGCTCATCGATTGATTTACATACTGCCAAACCATAATTTTTTGGAGTTTTAATTAATTGTAAATAGGTACATGTAAAATCTTTGTCACTTGAATATTTCAATTGTGTAGTAATTTTACGTACCCAATGTAAAGACGACGTGAAACGACTTTTCATGACGGCGGTGTGGTGGGCGAGAGAAACAGGGGTTATGGGATCCTCAGGGTCAGCTATCTCAGTTCCTAAATTGCTGATGCCAGAAGCCATTTTAATTCTAATTTATTTAAGTTTTTAAGATTTGAAAGCTGTGACAAAAGAATTGAAAAAGAAGCTGGACTTTTGGAACTTTGTTACGAAAACAATAATAATATTTTGGCTTTAAACAACCTATCAAAATAAGTCGCGTTCAAAAATGACTTCCCTTTGAAAGCCGCGAAATTTGAAAATCTCAAGTTATCGCAAATTTGACTATTTATCTATGCGCTCACTTCTCAGAACAATAATATCAGAAAATTAATTTTTGGGCTTGGCCAATACGCACTTAATATTTGATTAAGAAATCATTTTAATGAGGAATTTATAACCTAAGCGCTCATTGTTCTGCTTTTACAGCGTTCAATTAATCTTTCCCGTTACAAAATATGATGTATAGAGATAGACACTTGTAATATATTGGCGAGCATCCATGATAATAATGTAGGTATAAAATATGCTAACTTCATTCATTTGAGCCATGCCAGTAATGCGCCTTGAGTTCCTTCACATCCACACGATCATGTAATAAAGCTCCTACTCGACTGTGAAGTCAAACTTTGCAGGTATTTGAACTTGTCAAAAGGTGTGCTTTAAAGTAAAATCCTTCTCCACTTACTACAGCAAAAGCCATTTTCGGCGGAGCACCGAAGGCAATTGAGAAGGGGGAAGAAAATCGCTCGCTATTGTAGTGAAAATCTTCGCTTTGATGGTTCACAAAGTGAAAGCAAAAGGACGGGAAACGGCAACCACACACCAAGCCACCGCACCATACATTGGCTTGCGCATAAAACCAAACACTTTTTATAGCATAAGAAAATCAATGTATCACCACGAGGCATGTATGAAAGCAGAAGACCACTTTCTCTCCCGAGAGAAACGACGTTCTTCACTGACTCTGGCTTTGAACAAGCCAATTCATCGAATCAAAAAGGCAACTGAGAAGCGGCGAAAGCGCTGCAGGTTGTAACGTTTTTAGAAAAAAAAAGTATTTTTCTCTGCAAACGTCGGGGAATAACATGAAGTGTAGTGCGTGTGGGGCAGAAATGGAGAACGGTATTCGTTTTTTGTTCCAAGAAATGTTCAACTTTGAAAAACAAATACATAAACACATCACAACTTTGAAAACAAGATTTCTGGCCATTCTTCATAACCCCATTACCATTTGAGAATTTAATTTAAGTATTTTGCGTTTTCCGAGTTTAATTTTAATAGAAAAATGCAGTTTTTAGGTTACGCAACTCTAATTTACCCCGTCAACACCTTATCAATCCTTGATTTTGTTACCGAAGAATGAAGGAAGCATTTTACATGGTGAAACGGATTCCTTTACAAGATAAATATCTAATAACTCTCTTTTTTTGGCATTTCTCTCGGGATAACCACTTGGGGCAACAAAGGGTGATAGGATCTCTAAAAATGCGTTATCTCTAAGAATCGTTTAAAAACATTATTATTGGCTATCTTGGTGCTTAGAACGCATTGGACAATAAATATATTAAAAATCCTAACGCACCGTCGATTATTGTCAAAGCATTCAACTCTTTTATGGCATAAGCTCATTTATTAGCGGATCCTACACTCGATACATGGACTAAAAGTTAATTAAAAGGGTGTAATGCTACATGCTACGGAAGAGCCGATTTTCCGAACTGCAAATATTAGAATGCATATGAAATATCTAAGGAAAAATGGGACTATACTTTATGCTGCATATGTTATGCACACATTGCATACAAGATAAATACTCAATTCTAACACTTTCTTCACAAAAAATTTCGACTTTCCGTACAGAACGAGTCCGTTCAGTTTGCACATACAATATTTTAAACCTAATATAGTTTCTAGATTCCATTTATGCTATGAGAAACCTGAAGTAGATAATTAGAAGCCCTCGCCAATGATCCTCTGACTGAAATTAAACGTGAACAGAGTCAAGTTGAAAAAAATCCGTGCAAAGTGTAAAGATGGGAACATTTGTATTTTCTTGGACAAATATAATAAAAACAAAGTAAGCAATCCCCAATCTTGGTCTAGATAAATACCATGTATGTATATAAAGAGACGAGGTCGTTAGCCCGGCTTCATGGAAAAGGACATCCTTTTCCATCAAGGGAAAAGACTTGATATCTTCATTACTTTGATGAGAACTTCATTTTGACCAGGCCAGCGCAAAGACAATATTCAGACAAGAAAATAGGCAGGCCTTTTTCGAGGCAGCAGTCATCGATGTCGCAGAAGAGTTAATGGAAAAAGGAAATCTAATAATTACGCTGCTACATATCCGTCAACTTCGTGAACACATTTGCTCTGGGAGAAAGGCCTGCTTTTCGTTTCCCCTTTTTGTCACCCAATCGTATTTACACGTAGCCATAATAATGTATACATGTTCCCTTTCTCGTACTTTTATATTAGCTACAGTTTTCAAAGTCATGTACATATACACCGCACTTCTTTTGTATATGTTTTTTTCTCTCAAACTTTCCCAGTTTTTCCTTTGCAACAGAGTGAATCAAAAACATTCAAAAGAAAGAAAGCATAATATACTTGCATGCAAATACTTTTTTCAGTGTGCATGCCTCTACAAAAAAAAAACTTGCAAGGGCGATAGGGAAAAAAGCCAATTCGAATCCAATTTACATCCAATGGCGATGCTAACCATAATGTAGTGATATTGGTGACATTTTGTTTTTATTTTCCCCAAGTTTCTCCTTGGCCAACTGACATTTTTGTGGAACCTTCGCATACAAATAGACTCATAAGCGTGGTAGTACTCTGCACGTCATCAGTAAATCTCAACATTGACACTGATTTCTAATTCAAGAAATAAGCTATACCTACCAGAAGAAAAAACAGCAACGACATAAAGTTTCATTTTAAACTTAAAATTCTCAAGATTTTCCTTGAGAATGGGCATCCCATAAAACTCAAGAGTTCATTGCATAATCATTGTTGGCCTTGTCTCACCCGCAATATCTAGATGACACTTTCTTTCTCTCTCCAAGAAGTTTCTGTAGGATGCTTATTTTTTATACGCATGTTTTGTCTTCATGTTTTAACTCATGTACATCCACACACGCATAGATGGGTGTTGGGCATCTCCCCTCCAATTCAAGTATTATTTCAGCCGAGCATCTCCTCAAAACACAACGTATAAAATGCCTTCCGCTCCCACTTTTTTTTCTGCACTCGCTTTCAACTTCTCCTCCATTTCTGAACAACTGCTGAATGAAAATGACATGACACGAAGCACAATTCTTCTTGAGAGACCCATAGAGGAAATATCTCTTTCCTCTTTCTTCCTCAGCCTAGCATAACAGTCGAGTTGAGAAGGATTCTTTTTGTTTTCCTATCTTTGACTCTGCTCCATCATTGTAACTTTATTTCACGACTACTTCATTCCTCTCTGATTCCGATAAAAAGATGATGATGACGGTGCTGTTTGCACATGTATGCTCCCAACTATCAAGTGGTATACCAGTGGAAGAAGAACACCACCACCACCACCACCACCACCAGAGGAAAAAAAAGACTTGAAGTCAAAATGAAAAAAGAGTTCAGTTACTTTATCCTTGGCAAGGTTTCTTCTTGTGAGAAAAGTATGCTCCTTCCATAAAAAAAAGTTGACTGGCTGCCTTACTTTTTTCTGCTAGCGTGAATAGTAAATCCCAACAAAAACTTAGTTCCATGCGTCCATCCTCTCGATTCTCGAACAAAAAGGGAGATCCCACGTTCCCCCTATTTTGTTTGCCTTTTGAGCAAGTCATGTTCTTGAAGCTTTTTTTTTTTTTTAAAAAAAAGGCATACCAAAAACCAGCTGCGTATACTTTGGTTCACACGTTTTCTCATCTGTTCTTCACACACTCGACTTCAGTGTCTGCCCAGACTTTGGAGAGGACACACGTCCACGTCCGTTGGCTCGCCAGTTTTTTCATCGAGTGAACTCTCTCTCTCTCTCGCAGCAAAGTGAACTTGAAGCTCTTTCTTTATCTCTTGTGTTTCTGTCAAAAGAGAAAAATCACTTATCACAATAAACACACGTCTACGTGTGTGCGTGTACTTGGAGGCATAATAATAATAATATCTTTTTTTTGGTGGTGTGGTTAAGTTGAAGATGTGATAGTGCAGCCAACTGCTTTTTCTTGTTGCACTTTTTTGGGGAGAATTTTCTGTGTTATTGGCCTTCTCTAGAATATCACCAGCACAAGGAGTTGTGTACACAAATACTTTTTTTTGTTTCGTACCAAATGACGACATTATCGTGATCAGAAGATATATTCTTTACAGATTCACATGCCACAACAATATAATGCATATTATTGTTATTAAAAGTGATGGTTTTTAGTCAAGTGAGACAAGAAGGAAAGGATACACATATACGTACATATTGCCCCTTATGCAAAGAAAAGTCAATGTGTCTTTGCTGACCAGTGAAGGATTACGGGAAAAGAAAAAAATCATGGATTACTTAAATTATTGACCAAAATCTAATTGAGAGATTCAGATAAATCTGTGTGCTTGCTTATCTGTACTTGTCAGCTATACATTAAAAAAAGTTAGCTACAGAAATTTTTCGTGATCCATGGTGGGTGTCAAGAGAAAAAAAAAGCATTTTGACTTTGTTTGTTGTGTAAACTTGTAATCATATACAGTGTAATCATCACAATCACATCTAAAAAAATTGCAGTGTAATTCTTCGTGATTTGAAAATAAAAAATGCAAAACCCATTTTATGGCTCTGTAGAAGAAGGAGTCTGTGTGCGTACAATTTTTTTCTACAAAAGCACATGTTTCAACTTTTGTGTGATGCATTTATATAAATGCGTGTGCGCCTAAATAAGGTGATGAAAAATTGAATTGGATATTAAAATGATATAATTGGATCTTTGAATCTGGTAAGTAAAATGACTTTCATATGTACACATAACTATATTACTTTTTCCATATTTTTCTATCAAAATTATGAGCTTTTGTAATGGATGTATGACAGCGTTCATGGAGAAAGAAATGAACAAAATTTCCTCATGCAAAAAGTCACTAGGACATGATCTTTTATGCCATGTGCAAGGTGCCCCATAATTCTGCGCATCCCTAATTTCTGGTTAATTTCATGTATCGGTAACTTGTTAACCCGTCCCCGAAAGAGTAGAGTAGGCATAGTTTATTGCAGAGGCATTTCAGCGGTTTGTGATCATGACATGATGACGGTGTAGCAGCTCCGACGACGGTGGCGGTGTGAATGTTAGCAGGCAAATTTTTCTTGACAAAGACGCTAGTTTGTGATCATGACATGATGACGGTGTAGCAGCTCCGACGACGGTGGCGGTGTGAATGTTAGCAGGCAAATTTTTCTTGGCAAAGACGCTGGTGATGAGGTGTAGCAAATCGGTGTGCCACTAGCTAAAAAGGGATTCACGTATTGTATTACCAACAGAGTATATTACACAGTGAAACGGTTTTGTCTCTCAATGACTCAAAACTTGCTTCAATTCAAGCTGTACATAATAAATATGTCAGCTGGATTTTTTTAAAGGAGAATGAATAAAAAAGAAGGAGGAAACTTGGATTTCTGTCTCTTTGCTCCTATTTCTCGAAAGGAAAAGAATAAAAAATTGTTTGCTAAGAATGATTCACAACGTTTTATAAAAAGAACGCTACACACCTTGTCCCTGTAGCTTTTGGGTTTTGCTCTCCTCTTCTTCTTCTTCTTACGGTATCAAAGGAAACGGTGATGATGATGGTGGTAGCATTTTCTGGTGGTGGTGGTGATACATGGTTGTCTGTTGTTCGTCATCATCAAGCTTCTTTTAACGATTTTTTTATCTAGTGAAAAAGTGGAAACCGCATTACTTTCCTACAAAGAGCTACTTTTCCTCCAATATATCCACGCTTTGCATGCATGAGTACATTTCTTGTAGTAGTAGTAGAAGAAAAGCCATTCCGAATTTTTTAAAAACTTTATCATCATACAGAAACTATGCAGAGATACAACAAAATGAATGCCTTTTCCCGATGATGATGTGCTCTTTCCCTTCTTCGTTTCATACAAAAAAAAACTTATTTATATAAGCACATCTATAATTCATGGTGCTATTTTACTACATTACATCGTCAAGTACGTATGAAACGAAGGGAGTACGACCGACCATCACCTTTTTTCACTCTATCGACAGACAAACCAAAAGGAACGGAGATAAAAGTTGCTATTTTGCCTTCTTACAAGAAGCAGCTTTACTCGCTCCCTTCATGCATGCATGCCACACAGTCATAACGCAATCCGTCTTTAAAGTTCTTTGAACTTGAAAAATATGTATTATTGTTGTGCTTGTGTGTGTCTGTGTGTGTGAGCATGTTTTTTTAACTTTGACTAAATAATAGGGGCGTTTTGTATGGGATGCTTTTATCGGAATGCCTGGCGTTTCAGGGGAAATTGATACTGTTATTGAATTTGTCGATGTTGGTATTTCTGTGGGGATATATTAATGATAAATTTCGGTGTAAAGGAATGCAGGAGTAGTAGGGAAACATGAAAATAGTACAAGCAAAGCAGGAAAAAATACATTTATTGCTGAAACGTCGAGTTCCTTAAACATACTTCACTCTTCACTTAATTGTCAATTTTTTTGAGAATTTGCAAAAAAAAGAGTTTTTTATTTGAAGAGGATGCTATTTCAGAAAAAAGATGCATGCTAACAAAGTGGATTTCATCTTGATAGTAAAATCCGAGCTAACGTTATATTTTTTTGCGTAAGGCGTGTTTTTTTATTACGCACATAGGTACGTACATATGCGAACGAATGACACTTTTATGCTTTTTTCATTCCTCTCTGTGATATTTCCTCCAAAATGTATAAAAAAGAATCCCGTAAAGTTTTTGTTTCCCGAGAGCAAAGAAATGATAAAGGTTCTTTTTCCTCTGTTAAAACGATGAAAATTAAGAGTGTAATCATGAATGAATTTAAGCCACTCTTTTGCGTCCTTAGACTTTTTACACGGCTAATTATTCCTTTGTCGTCCTTTTGATTAACCAACTTTGTATCTACACGAAACAGTCGTAGATTGTTCTGCGGATGAGGACAATGTAGCTGATGGTGACGATTAAACACAGTGGAAGGCTAAGAAATTAGTGAAATAGTGAAAGTTTGTCACGACACCATCTTCATCCTCGTCATCATCATCCTTAATCTATCAAAGTAACAAAAGCACTTGTAATTCAAGAAGGACTCTTTTTTTCAAATAGCTGTAGTGGCAATTCATTTAACGGTAAACTAAATTAAGGATTTTGAAAAGAAGTGAGTACTATCATGAAACGCTCTCAGTGTGTGAGAGAAAAAGGAGATCCCTAGTACAAAACGTCAACGAGTAGAGAGATACTCCTGCGTTACCCTATTACGATGCAAACAAAATTGAGTAAAGTTTATTAGTATATACATATATTTTCCTTTTGTCTTTTTTTCATGACTTGCATTGAGGAACGACTAGGCGAGAGAGGAGAAGCCAAGTTAAAATATTTATCACAAGGTAGTATCAAGTTATTGACCCTGTTTACAAAGTGTGACGAAAAAGTTACATAGAATAAAGTGTGAGCAGTAATAATGCAGTGTGTGCAGCAATATCTGACTGACTGAATGTATATATGCAATGCACATGCTTCCACCTCGACTTTTTCTCCCTCTCTCTAATAATTTCCCATTACACATTCAACTCAAGAAGTTATCTTTTTTTCTATCATATCAGCAAAAAAGTGTCAACTTTAATAAGGTTTGAAATGCGTTCGTTTGAGCACATTAGTGTAGCGAGTACATGAAACACACTTTCAGCAACAATTTCGGCTGACGATGATAAAACGATTTCTGTTTCTTCCTTTGAGTTAAAATGTCATTTTTGAAACTTTTGTGTGTTATTTCCTACAGCTCGGAGGCAACAAAGTACACAATTTTTTGTGTGATTTAATGAGGAAAAATGCTTTAATGATTGAATTGTAGTGTTTTGTAAATCCACCTCTCTCTCTCTCTCACGTGCCTACAAATTGTGAAATGTATCCGAAGGAAATCTTTCTTAAACACTTTGAAATGGGAGCAAAAAATGAGAGTTACAAAAGTGAAACCGCACGCTTATTATCACATTGACGAGTCCAATTCTTTATTGAATAATTCCTTTTTTAATTCGAATGTCTTGCGTTCGTGTAGTACATTTAAGATGCTCTTTAAAGATTTTAATATACATTTACTGACATTTGTATTCACAACTAATCCCAAACTCTTTATTATATTCCTAGTGGTGTGTTTGAAAAATAGTTTTATTGAAGTCTTTCTGGTCATCAAGAAAGTACTGTTGTCTAATTTTGAACGTTTTTTTTTCAAAAACAGACGCAAAGAAAATGACAAATGAGCTTGGCAAAACGCTCTACCAAGTCATATTCAAATTTTTAATTCGAATGTCTTGCGTTCGTGTAGTACATTTAAGATGCTCTTTAAAGATTTTAATATACATTTACTGACATTTGTATTCATATCTAATCCCAACTCTTTATTATATTTCTAGTGGCGTGTTTGAAAAATAGTTTGGTTGAAGTCTTTCTGGTCATCAAGAAAGTACTGTTGTCTAATTTTGAACGTTTTTTTTCAATAACAGACGCAAAGAAAATGACAAATGAGCTTGGCAAAACGCTCTACCAAGTCATATTCAAATAAATATGCTGTTAGAGTGCACACACTCAAACACGTGTGTACCGTTATCCAAAAGATTTTTTTTGAAAAGACGAAGATGTAAAGTGCACGCATGAGAAACATTTTTATTATGAAAAAAAATACAAAGTGAACGGCTAGACTAGGTATCCTTTGAGTTTTTTCATATTTTCTTTCATATGAGAAAAATAATAGAGACGAGTATCAACATATAATATTGTTGTAGTAGCCACTGTTTTTAGCAGACTGACTGCTATCTGGTTGAAGGTACCTATTTTTAAAAAAAGCAAGTCTCGTTTTACAGTCAATATAAATTCACACCATAATTTCATATAAACTATTGCACACATCACTAACGAGAAAATGTTTATACATCCTGCTCTGTGACTTGGGAGTAAGTCGGTAATTATACTCAAAATATTAATTACAGCAGCTTGAAACAACACCTACATAACTGTATTAACCAGCACTCCATGAATGAGTAAAACCTGAACTAGGAGCAATTTAAAGGGAAAAGTGGGAATACAAGAGAAACAACCGGAATCGGACCAATTTTGTTCCATTTAAAAAAAACTAAATTCTGAGAGTTGGAGAAATGTCGACACAAAAGATATATTCCTATATACCCGCTACATAAAATCTCTAGAAAAAAATCCCTTTTTCATTTTACGACTCTTTCATTCGTTTTTTGCAATTTTTCAAGTAGGTCGGAAAAGTCGATGCATTTCCTCAGCCAACCGATCAGCACAGCGACGAATAATAACAGAAAATGCGAAATTTTCTCTTTGGAAAATAAAGGCGAAAAATTGGGATAGGTACATATGTATCTTAATAGGTAGGATACTGATCCAATTTTCCCTTGCATTTAGTTCCCTCCTTTACACTAAAACTGACTTTTTTTTGGTGGTGAATTGAAGAAGTTTTCTTGTTAGAACTTTGATCGATTGAGAACATTCCATTTTCATTCAACTCACTTGTTCCAAAAGGAAGCCTTATACCTTGTAGGTACAGCAAGGGGCAACGGAAACAGCCATCAAATCATAGTGTTTTTTGGTTAGTGCGAGTAGCGGAAAAGAAAATGAAAGAATGTGGCTTGTGAAGTATATACTCCAAGAGCGTCCATTTCCCTACCTACCTACCACACAACACGTACTCTAAGAGAAGATTGTAATCTTTTTTTCGAGATTGTATATCCTTACAGCCTCACGGGCACTTGTCAATTTTTATTCTGTTCAGAATAAACCAAAGTAT
>JAHZMY010000538.1:0-15884 GCA_027743915.1 Seira sanloemensis
AAAACTCACTGCGAAATTTTTCGAAAAGACCAGGCGTTTTGGATTAGAGATTGCAAGGTTGGTTGTTAATTTTTATGCTGCTGTACTTACCTATATACATACTTGTATTTTGCTCATCGACTCGAACAATACGCATATTATTTGTAATCAAAAGTTCGTTAATCGTATTTTAAAAAAAATCCATTCTGTATTTTATAGAGCACAAATGGTACGTTTTTAAATGGTGTCCGCATTAAAGAAAGTTGCGAGAGGGAACTCCGGTTTAATGACATAATAGGCCTGGGCGTGAGTCACTTGGAAGAGGATCCTAGTATAGATGTCAAAGAGGGAAAATACTACATCTTCAAATTTCAACAGGTAATTTAATAGTTGGGCATACCAAACATAACACAAGGTGGTCAGAAGCATGGGGAGGGTGTAAATTTGTCAAGTGTCTTGAGAAAGGACGTTTAAAAATTCAAAATTTTAGGTCAATGAAGACCTGCCTTCGGAGCCACATGATAAAGCGGCGGAAAAATCGCCTTCTAGTGACGAAGATATTCAAGTGGTATTGTTGTGTATTGTATTATATTACAAATTCATTAAATGTATTCAAATGACAAAATCATAATAAAGTATTTGGTGTTCATTATTAGGTATTTGAAGTTAAAGCACCAGGAGTGCCGGCCTCAAGCACCAACAACAACGTTCCGGCTAAGAAATCTGTCCCACGAATTGCTCCACCACCTCCCATAATCTCAAAGCCCCTTAGTCCGGGATTGAATGATACAGCAAAATCTCCCCCGGAACGTGCTCCTGAAAGAAATAAAGACGAAGACGCAAAATTGAGGGGAAAAAATGATCATAATGCCAATAATAACCTACTGGAGAAGTCAAATAATGCTGATTCATGTTCCAAGAACACTAAATTCATGAAGGCGGGCAAGTCTTTTGATGTCATACGGACGAAAAATAAACTGTCCAGCTCCAACTCAAGCAGTGATGACTCAAGTGATGGGTTAGGCGATGTTGAAGACCCAGTTCAAAGCCCTTTTAATTATCCCCCGCGCCTCGCCCCGGATTCTGGCAAGCGACGTAGTGCATACTCCGGTGTCTCTTCAAGTGAATATTCTTCCGCAGATGAAGACCAAGACTCAAAAGGAGAAAAACCAGGGTGGAAGAAAATTGCACCGAATGTGGGTGAAGACCGATATCAAGAGGATGATTCAGATGCGGATTCCGCCCCAGAAAGTAGTTGCAGTGATGATGATGGTACGCGTGTGAGGGAGCGGCTGATGGAACTGAAATTCATTGCCTCGCACACATATTGTTTTGCAAAACGGAAGCGAGTCATCTACCACGACAAGACTGGGTCCGTTAGATTCAGCAGAGAAGCGCAGGAATTTTCAAAGGGCGATGAAAAGTTGTTACTCAAACTAAGGCGCCAGTACTTGAAGTCACTCAGAAAATGGAAAAAATCGTCTTCATCATCAACCCCGTCTACCTCCAAGCACACTGCTCAGTCCGAACATAAAAGGCGAAAGTCGTCATCCTCGGAGTCAGGGTGCTCAGAGAAAAAAGCTCTTTCTGAGGAGTCATCGTCTAACTCAAACAAACTTCTTCCAACGGTAAAGCCTAAGCGGAGGAGAATCCTTGACGACAGCGAAAGTAGTGACGCCGCCACAGAGGAGCAGGACCAAGAATTCGAGCCAGAAAACATGGAAATTGACGAAGAGGAGGACGCCAGGAGTCCCGAGGACGCAAGTTTGGACCGGATGGATTCGGAGCCTACGATTGAGAATGAGAAAGATACAAAAATTACAGAGTTCTCGCCGGCGCCAGATAGAGATAAGCCAAAAGTCCAGGCCCTCCAGAGGCGTATTCAAGTGATTGAGTACTTCCCTCAGCCAAGATTTGCTGTAATAGCTCAAAGCAAGCACGCGGCTTTCAAAAGGCCACTTCCCTCAACAAGCTCGAAAAGCAGGGCCATTTTAAGTGCTGCGGACGCGGGTAAACCTTTAGACAGCAACAGTAGTACAGTGCCTTTGACAAAAGAGGATTTGAAGCAGGCCCGCTCTGACAAGTTGCGAGAAATTCAATTGAAGAAGCAGCAAGAGAAAGCGCTAGAGGAGGAAAATGCTCCAAAGAAATTGAAGCAACCGGCAAAAATTAAACTCACCACACGAAATAGGAACCAAGATCTCATGGAAAGTATTGTTGGAGAAAAGTTTAGTGATGCTGACTCACAAGTCGGGGAACCGCCAAAAGTCCGTCCTACAGTATTGCCGACGAAGCCACCGGCGTTTGCTCCGCCACCACCTCCCGCAGTGACACCGAAATTAAATCCGCCAGCACCAAGTCACCCACCTGCCCCGGTTGTTAAACTGACTGATCCTCGGTTGGAACGTAGAAATAATACTGTGGCACAGTCATCCAGGTTTCCACAGGCACCTACTCCAAAAGCAGTGGCAATCGCTATGCCCGCGAAGAACAGTAAGAGTGATCGTCCCGGCCCTGCGAGCACGAAAGGGAGCACTGGGGCGACCATGGTGAAAATTGGAGCTGAAATACAAATGTCTCCTCCGACTGCCCTTCAACCAGTTTCATATAGGGAACAGAGGTCTAAACCTGTACAACGCGAGATTAGACTCAAGATCAAACCATATAAAGAAGAGGATGACATTTATAAGAAAATGGTGAACTGGATTCCAGCATGGATTGAGGTGACTTGAACAGCCTGCTTTATGCAATATATATTAAAATCCTTATCTATTGTCAAAATCGAAGAGTTTCATTAAAACAATTTTTGGGTGTGCAGGAGCAGAAGAAGGAGCAGTTGCCCCCGCCCGTCTTTAGCAAGGAGCCGCTAAATTGTACTGTGAGAACTTATCAAAGTTTTGATGTCTATTTTGGGACGTACTACCCCCTTCTACTTAATGAGATTTGGTCGACGATTAGCAGCGACGTGGAGAAAAAGCAAGCATCAGTTGAAACGGGGTCCAGCAAGAGGTACTTCAGCCTTTTTCAGCCTCTCTCTCGTCTTTATCATAATTCCTAAATCAGGCTTGTATATATTTACTTTAATGTCCAGATATACATTTTTATCATTACATTTTTTATTTTATTCCGTAGGACCACGGATTACTTCATAAAAATTGATTCAAGCAATGAATCGAGCCACTGTCCTTTGGCCAAGACCAAGTCCGTGAGCGAGCACAACATGTGGCTAGTAATAAGATACCACAGTATGTACTAATAATTGATTATTCTTATTCATACTTTCAAGTTATTACGATTTGTAATTGTCTGTTTGTGTCAGTATAGTTCTTACCGCTTTAATTACATTAATAATGAGTGACGTCTTATATCTTTTCTGTGTAGCATGGGTGAGGCATATTCACGAAGTGGACACAAAAAAAGATTTAATTAAGCTCTCCATTGTGGGACATGAGAAAGGAAGCTCAAACACGGTTGAACGAGCAAAAGATCTATTTGCATTCAGCCTTTTTGCCACCGAATCGTACCATCCGGTTAGCAAACCTGGAGACTGTGATCCCCGATTGTCCCCGAAAGGTATTTCCAACTTGAAATATACATATTTGTAATTTATAATTTCAATCCGAATTTCCGGGGATTATTTATTTATCATGTTTGTAAATGTTATTCAATCTTACAGAAGGCAAGGGTGGGTTCAAATTTTGTGAGACAATTTTCTGCAAAGTGCCATCCGCTTTTATGATTGACATTACTAGACTAATGAAACTTGAGAGGCTGTGCACTATTAGTCCAAAAATTAGAGAGTTTAAGGCGTTGAATTGTATGCAGTCCTTTCGTCTATTCAATCACATTGTAAAGCCCGCCCCTGCGGATGACCTGAAAAATTCATGGGGTTCAAATGGAAATCACATCTCTCCTGACCTCTTGACCATTTGCACGAAAAGGGTAACTCCATTATCCACAAAATGCCTAGTGTATCTTAGCCCAAACATTTATTTATTGCTATCGAGTCTTCTATCTTGCTAGTGGTAGAATAGCACCTTTTTTTTTAATGAACATGGAAGTTGACGCCTGGTGTTTTTCAGTAATTTATTTGTGTCTCCGATTGTTCCTCATCGAAAGCTGTCCCGCAGAGTTGAAATATGCGCTCAGAATCATGGGACGAAGAAATTCACTATTTCCGGAATAAGTCCAAATTACAGAAATTGGGGTGATGGGACATTTTTTTGTTTTGTGTTTTCTGGGACAACTTTCGATGAGGAACAACCTGAGACACAAATAATTCACTGAAAAACACCAGGCGTCGACCTCCATGTTCATTAGACAAAAAGGTACTGAGAAGTATTCATTCAATACGAAGTTTGGTGATTGTGTACGCGTATTCATGTTCTGCTCTACGTCTTTTTCATTAGCTCAATTTTGATCAACGGTCCATGGTCTCGTACATTGGAAACCGAGTGTTTGCCAACGAACCCGAACTCATGCTGATGCATGGACCACCAGGTAGTCTAATTAAGCAATTGACTTTGAAAGTTGTGACGTGTAGTTCAGATGTCTAAAGTTTGAGTATTTTTGTTTACAGGAACAGGAAAAACGTTGACTATTGTTTGCCTCGTGCTTCAGCTACTTTCCGACAGTCTGAAGAAACGCCCAACGAGTACTAACCGACGAATTTTGATCTGCACGCCGTCCAATGCAGCCGTCGATGAGATCACGAGGCGACTGATTGAAGCCAGCAAAGCTTTGCCAACTACGTTTAACAAAGGTGAAAAATATAAAATGCTATTAAAAAAGGCTTATCAAAAAATGCTTTTACTTGAATATCTCGTGTGTTTAACAATATGTATATATTTTTTAATTTATAAGGAAAACCACTAAATATTGTCAGGGTGGGAGAAGGGTACGCGAAAGACCTTGAGCCGTACTCGGTCAACACCAAAGTTAAAGATAGGAGCGAAGAAAAATCAGCGGCTGTAGATATAAAAGTTGAGGTGAGTTGCGTATAATATGCAAATTCTTGCGTTTACCGCGTCTAATTGGAGTACATTTAAAAATACGGATTCCAAAACTATATGTACTTTACGTAGTTAACTTCAATTAACGACGAAATCAAAGATTTGGAAGGCGAAATTCAAGGTCTGAAAAAGATAAAGGGCGATGACAATCTGGTTAAGCTGCAGTCAAAGTTATCCATCCTCTCAGAGCTTGTCGTGAAAAGGGGGAAATATGAGGGTGATCTGGAGGCTGTTACGAAAGTAGGTTAATTTTACTTGACTTTTGTATCTATGTTTAAAGTGCGGTTTTTCGTAATGGTGATCCTACATATTTCTGCGCATTTCTTTTCAGAAAAAACAGGCAAGAGAGAGTCTTGAGGAGAAGCGAATGTGGGTGTTGCGGGAAGCCGACGTTGTCTGTTCCACGCTGAGCGCAAGCAGTAGTTCCTTAATTAAAAATCTGGCTACGAAGATAAGGTAAAGTTTTAATCTTATCATAATATCAGACAGCTTTGACGGTAAAGTGCCAGTGTTATTAATATAATTTTTGGACAAACTTTTTTTTGTAGAAGCACTTCAAATGAGAGACTTTTTATGTGCTGCATTGTTGACGAAGCTTCGCAGACGACTGAGCCAGAGAGTTTGCTTCCTCTGGCACTGGACATTGACAAGCTGTTACTAGTCGGAGACCCACACCAACTTGGCGCTACAGTTTTGTCCTCGGTGCGTTTCAGCGTAAATAATAATATATTTAATTTAGCAGAACATAATTGACTAATTATATGACATTTTACAGCTTGCCGAAGACAAAGGCTATGGTACATCGCTGTTTACCAGGCTCTTTGAATTTTACGCTCGCAAGAAAGGAACTGGAAATAGTCCCATTATGATGCTCAAACAGCAATATCGAATGCACGAGGAGATCGTCAAGTGGCCCAATATTTATTTCTATGAAGATCAGCTAAAAACATACTACGCGTCCAGAGCCGATTATCCCCTTCGTCCATATTACTTTTTCAACCTGACTTCGGGCCGAGAAAAGTCAAACGCAGGGTAATTCACTTTGAAAAAAAAACGCCTTACTCGAATTGCTTTAGTAAAAATGGCAGTTGCTCCTACTACTTACTGGCATTGTTTAGGCAAATTGAAAATGCAAAGGAGGTGGGCCTGGTGAAATCCCTTATCGAAGTTATCGATGGGATACTTATTCCTTCCAAGAAAAAGTGGAGTGTTGGAGTAATCACGCCTTACTCTAAGCAGAAGTCTCAGCTTAAGAAGGAGTTTTACAAGTAGGTTTGTTTTAATTATTGCTGCTGCAAAACACAACCAAGTCATCGTGAACAGTTCTAACGATTTTTTGTATGTATGTATATCCAGTAAAACATACGACAGCTTCCAATCCGTTGAGATTATTGTCTAAGCAAGGTCTGCTTTACAAATGGAACAAAAATTGTAATATCATTTAAATCGTGATCTGTGTAGTAATTGGGCTTTTATTTAAATGTCGATTATTTCAGGATCAAATGTGGTGCTGCCTAATTCAAAATGCAGCTCAGCGAAAATGCAAGTATGACGTGACGTCCGATTTCAGCACCAACTCTAAAGTTTTCCAAAGCGTTCTCAAGGGAAAGTTGACTGACAAATAGGAACGATACCTTAAATGATTGACTGATGTTTTGATAATCAAATAAGATTAACAAATAAGTAGTAGTTTCAATCTAAAGTAGGAAATTAGGGAAATCTATTAATTTTGTGCGATAAAACAAGTTTTAAAATTGATGACATAATATTTTGCGCACTAAACTCAATCGACCGAAAGGTAGCAGATGGATTATTTAGAATATTTAACTGTGATGCACTTATTTAGAAGATAAATTGCTAGGTTCAGATTCAAATGCAAACACTGTCTTCGAAAAGGATGAAATGTATGGAGAGACTATAGGACTAAGAATAATATGAGCCGGTGTTCGTCATCACGCAACAGCTATGCAGACATTGTAAAATGTGCGATTAGATCGGTCGTGTTTAATTGTACATTGCTTTCTTATATATTATCAGTTTTATGCTTTGAAATGATTTTTTTTATTTTTCCTTCTAATATATATTTTTCTAACTGGATTTCAGTGTGACACGAGGCAGCAATGCCTAATGTCATAGTTAAACACGTCTTTAATGGTTAAAAAAGGACTCGCTGGAGGTTAAAAGATGAATTGAAACAATAAATTAAAATGAATTTACAGTTTATACGCTTTTATCTTTGTTTGCATTGTATCGCCGCTTAATTTTTTCATATCACACAATCTCAATTTTCCTCTTAATTGGACATTTAAGAAATCATAACATGGTCAAATAAAAGGCTTAACTCATGAGCATGTCGTAATACAGATAAACTAGTGGAAGCATATCTATGTAGTATGTATTTATCAAAGTTTGAAATTTTCTCAGTGAAAGAACCTTGAAGATTTTTTTTAGCAAAGTCGGAGGGACATGGTAATTTATTTATTTATAACTAATACCCAGTAGCATAATTATCGACAACATTTTTACTTGGAAATTTTGACGAAAGACTTGTTTGTTTAAAGCATATCCATTTATTTCTTGTTCCGTATCCATCAAAATATTATTAGTTCAGAGTTGATTTAAATAAGATTTGATCTAAGCCTTTGAATAATTGGATTGAAGGAACACATACGTAGCAGGCATCATCTTATCTTCGGTTGAGTCATTGACTGACAGCCTGTCAAAGTATGTTCTGCATTACGTTGGCAAACATAAGTAAAACTTTATTATCGCATTCAATGAAGGGGATTATTAAATTTTGAGAGCACATTTCATCTTGCAGAGTGGGACTGACTTGTACATTAAAAAAAACTTGTTCTTGTGTGGATTGCTGTGGATACACACACAGAGCATCTTAATCTTGACTTTTTGTCCTAACCACGTATGAGTTATTTTTGCCTTTTAATGTACATAAATAATGTGAAGACATGATATACCAGCTTACTTGATGAAGGAAATTTAATCTGGCACACCGCTGACACCTTCCTACTTCGCAGTTGAGAAGCAGTCAGAGATCGTATAAAACGGAATTTCTTGAAATCGCTTTTAGTCCAGCTTTAGACTCTGTCAAATTCACATCGAGCATTTTTCATTTTGGTCGCCAATAGTTTCACTGTATAAAATGTCCAGCAAAGATACATCATCCAAGGGGATGGGAGGTGGATCGTCTTTTGGAGGTGGTGGTGGAGGAGGAGGTATGTATTGAAACCTTTATTGTTAATATCTGTAAGACAACAAGTAGTTTCTACCAATTACAATTATGAAATTATTTCCAGGTTGTCCATGGGGCAGTGGAGGTGGAGACAAGTGTCCAAAAACTGGCGCTACGGGAACAAAGGCGCAGTGTCCCGGATGCAACAAATCTGGTGGCGGCGGGGGAAGCTCTGGAGGATCGAAATGGGGAGGGAAGTGAACTTGGAGCAAAGAACTCCGAGTTTTCTAGTGACTTTAATTTGTATACTTGAATTTTTGTTTATTTACTCCATTTATTTCCTAACCAAACAATCATTTTCGGATATATTTTTTTGTTTCAGTCCTTACTAAAAATAAAATCAGTTATTGAAACCCATTTTTCATTTTTACCCAACAATAAAC
Organism: Seira sanloemensis; assembly: GCA_027743915.1. Taxonomy (NCBI): domain Eukaryota; kingdom Metazoa; phylum Arthropoda; class Collembola; order Entomobryomorpha; family Entomobryidae; genus Seira; species Seira sanloemensis. Next base: position 8,625 of record JAHZMY010000538.1, read on the forward strand.
ATCCATTATCATTATTGGCTAACTACAAATGACACGACAGACAGTAAAATCTTTAAAAAGTTAATTTTGACTCTGAACAAAGAAAAAGTATGGAAAGCCAAGGCTAGAAATGCGTTGTTTCATAATGCCCCAATATCATAAAAGTTAGTCGTATCATTGATTATTTGTTTCATTTTCACTTGTTTTGTTGGACACGTGCTGTATTTTTATATTTTTTGAATGCCACTTTACTAATTTCTACATCTAATTTCTACATTTCCATTTCGTTACATTTTTGCAATAAGCATGCAGAAATACTTTTTGACAATCCAATTCAACTGGACCACGTTTCAAAAATAGCTTGTATCTTTCGCATATCTTTACATTGAGGTATTTTTTAAAGCTAGCTACTAAAGCTAGCTTCTAGAAAAGTTTCGACTTGATGGCATCATATCCCAAAAAGATCCCAGCAGCAGTTCAAGCGTTTTGCGTTTTTTCGCTTGCATTCGATGCATTTTCTGCGGGCGGCTCTGAGCTCATGGATGCAAAACCAGGGCATTTTCTTCTGCAGCTCCAGTCTACAAAAAGGAGCACCGCATTAATAATCTTGTGTTCTCACAAAAAGTTTCTTCATTGTTTACTCTTAAAACATCAGTTCTCATGACTTCATTACTGTCATCTGCGGGGAATGGCGACACAAACCTGTATTTTGGATGATTGATTGCATAAACCCAAGGATCGAGGCAAGCAACTGCTTTGCAAGTCAACGCTGGTGTCATTGAGACAAGTGGCGTGATGAGCTCCCTGCAAAAAAAAATTTTTTTAGAAACTTTGGAATGGAGCGTGCAATAGGCAGATGCAATAAGATATGTAAAATATCTCATTTTAATACCTGTTACCAAATGCAGATATCAAAGCACAGATTGCGTAAGGTCCCCAACTGCAATAATTTCCGTACATGATTTTGGGTTATATAATATGTAATAGTTTCCATATATGAACATGTCCCAGAATAAATATTTGAAATTTAGGTTCAACCTTAAGATGAATAGGGTGCAAATTCCAATCGAGACTTTAGCTATCCTGATCTCCGCAGACTGTTGTGCAAGATCTTTATTTCCCCGAAGCGACTCTACGTTCATCTTTTTTGCCTGTTTTCAAATTTTTGGGAAATCCAAATCGAGTAGCATTAGCATTAGACGGCTCATCTACTTTTAAAATCCGTTTCCTTTGTTCTACTTCCTCTCGCATTCCACTCTTATATGCATAGACGCCATTCGTTTCCATTACGTTTTCAGAAAGGCAACAATATCCACCTCATTTCTCCAATTTGCTCTCTCCACTCATCTTTGTGTGAGGAAGAGAAGGGGGAAAACCTTCTGGGTGCACTGCAGTTTAGATTATCATCGAGTGGGGAAAGGTTTAGGCTGTAATTGGTAATTTCGCTTGTCCTCCTTTCAGCTCATATGCATATGAGGCATACACGTATGGGGCATCATTCGAATTTCAATTTCTGTGCGAGCGAGCCCAAGCACACAGCATGAGCAGACGTGTAATAGGCAAGCATCCACACAAATCTACAATGATTGCGATCGTTCGTTCCAACAATACGGTTTAAAAAGTTTTCCAGTGCGGGCCAGTGGAGAAAGGCAGGCTTTCTCTCCGCTCGATCTTTCCGGCTTTCACTGGTGGAAGGGAATTGCCGACACCTCTCTTCTTGCCTAGCCTCAAGTGTACGATGCCAAGCCATGTTCCGGAAAACCGTAAAGTATTAATGCAGGTGTTCGTCATAGTCATGCATGATAGTTTGAGCTAAAGCCATACGCAGCTAGCGAGAGAGAGAGAGAGAAAAGAGAGAGAGAGAGGGCTTACTGACCCTGATCTATTTTCTTGCTCGGAGAGAAGTGCCACACTTTTTTGAGGTAAAAAGCTCAGAAATTGGGGAGGACCTCCTACTCTTATTTCTACTTCTACGACTGCTGCTGTTTCACATTAATCATTCTAATATCAACTTTGTGACAGAAATGGCCTTGTTCTTAAATGTTGCACAACCTTTCCTTGACTTTTTTCCTGGAGAGCTTGTGTCTTCGCTTCTAGGAAAAACCTGGAGTAATGGTCATTTCTCCCTCCCTTTAAAGTAAAATGCTAATCGGTGGAAAGGCTACGCTCATTCAGATTTATAAATCAAATTAGTTCTGACACAAAATTATTATTCGCTGTTCTCCTTTTGGCTTGCCTTGTTATTAGAAGAAATGGACGCAGTCTCCCAAAAGAAAATGGTGAAATGGAGTGAGAATGCAAGAACGTTACATAAAATAAAAAGCTACATAAAAAATAGTTGTCCTGGTGAGAGACATGCGAATTTCTTAACATGTCAACCATGCTTATCAATCAAATTTAATGATTTACGCGTGAATATATGTACGGAGACGAAACTGCAGTGTGGCGGTGGGTGATTAAATGACGCTCATACTAGTCGAGAGATAGTGGATAAGGAAATTGTAAAAAATATTGTTGTTGTTGTTGTTACCTGTTCTCGGAGCAGCTTTTCATGATCCCTGACATGACTCACAATTTTGGAATAGAAGTAGGCTGTGAGTGTCACAGGGATACAAAAGGAGTAGATGAAAATGACAGCGACAAATATTTTAATGTCTGGTGTGTCTCCCATGTAATCAAATGTACAGCTTGTTAGGTAGCCCTCTGAAATTTACAAAGATTTTTGTACAACAAATTGCACATGTACATATGCATGATGTCTTGCGGAAAAAAATCAGACTTTAAATATGACATGGCTGCCTGAACTATCGACTTTTCGAGACCATTAATGTTTCATGGACACTGTAAAATTATACAAGTAACGACAGAAAACACATTTTATGTATTCTGTCGTCACGCGACGTCATGTCACATTCTATTGGATATCGATAAATGTGACATGAAATTGATTGTCTAACAAAGAGATTCAAAGTCGCCAAATTAGAAATGGTTGCAATATATATGTATGCAGAAAAAAATGTTCAAGAATGGAAAACTACAGTTTCTCACCAGGCACAAATCTGCCCCAAACTTCCAGAGCTGGCAAGATGGTGAAAGGCATGGCATACGCCCAAATGAACAAGATAATCATCAACACCTTCCCCTGCGTCAACTTTCCATCAAATGGCTTTGCAATAGTCCTGAGTCAACAATTACCACCATCATTAGCAATTAAACTTGAAAAGTTCTTTATTTTTTGAATTGCACAAATTGCAAGTTGATTTCGTAATGTATATTTCTACTGATGCATTCATAACCGACATTTAATGAAAAGTACAAACGATAAGGTGTGACTGTAAGCATTTGAGGAGTAATATTACAGCTACGTATGCTTGTAAGATTGCATGATTAACAGCATTTCATCGGCCACCTTCTATCCAAGTCAATCTGTGAGCGCATTGATTAAATATCCCGACGCACGCAACTTGTGCAAGTGAGCGGAAAGCATAAAACAATTAATGAAGCAACTCTTCGGCCCGCGTTTTGGGGGGCAACACATGCACGTTACATTCCTAATCAAGGGAGGAATGGCGTGAGTAATGCAGTATTCATTTTTATTATTGCGTTGATAAAAAGATCCAAACTAGTTATATTGTTAGGTTTGTCGAATAAATCATATTTTTTCTGATCATTACTTCTTCCGTTTGAATTATTGTTTGGGAGCATAAACAAGGCCAAATTAGTTGTTTCTTGCTCACCATCATTTCAAAAGCAAAAGCGGGGAGGACGTACATCATATTTGTGAGTCCGACTTTTTTACACACACCACACGATACATGATCCAGGAGGCATTAAGGTGCGAGCAAAGAATCACAGGTACGTACAACGTAGGGACGAACATGAAGGGAAAGGACACATCGATTTAAGAAAGCATGCAAACTTTCGACGGATCTAACACCAGTCGAGGGAAAAGCCTACTACCTGCACGAAATGTGACAGAGGCACACTGAGCAAAAAAACAAATTGCAGTTCCTTTAATCGTATTTATTAGCCGTTGAAAACAGTGGGGCGCTAATATATTTAGCTTGTATACTGTGTAGCAGGAATCGGGGAATATTTTTGCGAAAAAACATGTATGAAAATAAAGTTAAATGGGGAGAACGTGTAGGCCAATTTTTCTTGTGTCACCTGTATCGATCATACGCGATAGCTGCATTAGTTGCAGAGGCTCCAATTCCAGAAATGCTTCCCATAATCCCAAATATTTGACAGCCAATTCTTCCGTACAATGGACCTTCGTTAAAGGAGTTTGATATGAAGACGGGAGTTTTCATCATCATTATAAAGTCCATTACTGCCAGGTTGACTACAAGAAAGTTTCCAGGAGTCCGCAGCCCTTTGCAGCTGTGCACAAAGGAAATATTATAGAGTTATCGGTGTAGAATAGAGAGTGCAGAGGGGGTGTCCACAAAAAACTTTGTCAATTATTATTAGGTATAGTGGCATAGCATTCCAAGATAATGGATCAATATGACTGAATTTTAGCATTAGTTACAGCTCCATTTGATTATACCCATTTTCCAAGACAACAAAAATGGCTCCATTACCCTTTTCAACTTTTTGTGTCAATCACGGAAAACAAAAGGCTCAGGAAAGAAAGAAAAGCCATTCTCTTTAATGCATTATTTCATCACGATTAATACGAAAAATTGTTACTTTCATTAGAGCAAAAAAGTTTTTCCCCGTTTTGCCAGAGGGAATTAATTTTGATCATAGAAAGTGATTGAATACACGAGTTTTTTCTGTGGAAATATGAAAAGTAGTAGTGATTTCTCTACTGTGTAGCATGTCCCCCATCATAACCATTTCTGACATCATGATTATTTGCGTCTCATCAACGAACGTACCTGGTGAAGATGTAGATGACGACTCCATTGCCAATGAGGGCGCTGAACATGAAGACGATGTAGAGCACCCCGAGCATGTGGTGCATGAAAGGGTTGGGTGCCTCGTACTTCAGCCAGTGTGGATGCACGTATTCCAAGTACTCTTGAGGAGTGTTCCAGCCATTCATGCGAAACACTTGCCTAGCATTTTCACCATACCAAAAAAGAGCATGCACGAGAAGAAAAGCGAATAAGGAAAATGTGAACGAATACATTATTGTACATTAGCCTGAAAGGATGAATTCTAAAAATTCTTGGTTGCATCAATCACAATATGTGCATGCTCCTCCTATGTCCGTATTTGTATATTCCACCCATTACTTCTTGCCATTGTTATTAATCAAGACAAAAAACACGCGTATTATTATGTCAAGTCAATCAAAGTTTTGCAGAGCGGAGATTACAATCAGCTTTACTTTTGTTTCAGAAGAAACGCATGAAAGTATGGATTATGAAAGTTGATGTGACACGTATGTATATGTGTACACTTTGGTGTATTGGTAATATTATACGGGCCTGATTAGGCACTTGAGAGGTCATTGCTCAACAATAAAAATATTCAATCTGACTACAGTCTCAATGCAGCATAACGACAGAGTTGCATACAAACGAAGTTGATAATATAATATATATATGATACATAACATAACATGATAATATAATCCCAAAGTTGGCAGGCCTGACTCTCAAACTCACATCAACACATATGTACATTACCGATTTAAAAAAATGTGTTTGCTGGAGAAAATTGAGACTTCAAATTAATCAGCACAATGCTATGAGTAAAGTTGTTTTCTAAATGTTATGAAAAGGTTTAAATGTTTTTGACATCTCAGACTCACATCCGTAATGCATGTAAGCCACATGTGTATTTATGATATATCTTCAAGGACATTTTGCTTGTCGCAAAAATAAGAATTGGATTGCAAAAAAAACGGATGAAAACCGCTTACGTCAGATAAATTCTGATGTTTGCTAAAACTACAACTTTGTATTGGACTGAATTTAATTAATTCTGCAAAATGGTCATATATTTTGAGCAAAAAAGGAAAAATGACACTTTTACCTTTAGGCTAAAACTGATTTGCGTAGGTATGTACTTCCGACTCTGTGTATGTATGACGTTAAGGACATGACTCAAAAGTTCAAAGTACAATAGAAACTCTATATAAGGATACCCCAGGAGAAAATTATTTTTCTACCCTTATATAGAGTCTGATAGACATGTGTCAAGTGTACGAACGTTCACGACCTCTAAGCTTAAATATACATTTATCCAAAGACGCAAAGCGAATTGCGATATGCTTCACAATTTGTATACTTACCTACATATTTTAATTTTATAAGATAAAACTGACATTTGGTCTTTTAAATACAAGTCTTTTACAACAGTCTTTTAAATTAGCAGTTAAATTAAAACACACTGTATGCAAAATTTTTATTTGTTAGTATAAAATCTGGTATAGGCAACTCATTAAAAAATGTCAGTAATATGCAAAATGCAAATGACCCAAGCACCAAGTAACGATTACATTTGAAAAAAATATTCATAAATTGTAAAAAGCGCTAACAGATTTTAAATCATAAATTGAATTTCCAGGTTGAATTACACATATAGGTACATATTTAGTTGTATGATACGGCTCGCCGTCAGCTCCACAAAGCAGGAAAAGTCATTTCCGGTTTTAATAATCGATTTTGTGGAAAAGTTGGGGTGACCCTTACAGTCTCAAATCAAGGTGGCGTTTTTAATACCATGCAAGCATTTTATGAATTAACTCGTGCAGCCACTCCTGCATACAAAGACACTGTATTTGCTCGCGCTAAAAGCCTACACTTCTCGTGACAACACAACTCAAATCGGGGAGCCATTAAGCCAGACTGAGAGTATAACAACCTTGAAATTCTTGGTAAACGAAATCCATGATATTTAGAGGAAAATCTAATGATGTATGACGGCTATTACTAGAAAAGTCTAAATGAAATATTTGCATGCGAACCTTCAAAAGCAAAAGCCTCATATTATACGCTTTTCCCGACCATTGAAATAAAGTCTTAATATTGCTTTAATATCCGTGTCCCGTTGCCGTATTATCAACACAATTTCTTGGACTCCCACAACAATCGCCAAAATAATGGATTCTAGTTTTAATGATAGCTAAATGTAAATTACAAGTGAGCCAACAATTTAAAAAATATATATTCAAGTCTATTTTTTGCCAAAGAAAACCTATTTAAAAAAGTCAATGTTGAGACATATATCGCGTGTAAACACCTTCAACACATTCCTTCAGTTTTTCTAGTAAAAACGTACTTGCTGACGTGTTAGAACTGGAATTTTTATTAACTTTTTATG
>JAHZMY010000539.1:0-16765 GCA_027743915.1 Seira sanloemensis
AGTTAGAGGAACATTAGCATGCTTATATGATGCTTGTCAGATACTCATACATCGCATCACTAGGTCCACCGTCAAGAGCAATTTTTTTGTGTGTAAAAAACAGCTTCTTACAATCATCGCTCAATTGAAAAGTAAAAGCAGACAAAGGAACCCATAAAGGAAGAAGGCAATATCCGTTAGCGAAAAAGTCGAAGGAATTTTTAATAATTCAGATCCTGGAATAGGGAATAAAATCTACCGGTCTTCTTTTCTACACAAAACTCACTGATGTGATATCGTATTGTGATACTGATTTCGTCATCTTACTCGTGATTTTGAGCAAATTTCAAAGAAAGTAATAATATGCATCATTATTGCAGAATAGCAAGATTCCAACCAGGTGAAACAGCACATTTCTAAATCCTTTTATTATCCGATCCATTTAATATGCAAAAGATACGAAGTGATGTATTGCTTATGGCGTAATCAATGAATGGAGGAACATTAGATTCATGAAATTGGATTTTAAAGTAATTTGTTATAGAAAAATCGAATGTAAAATTTGTTGGGTCAATCCACAGAGTGATGAAGGATTGTTGACGAATGCAAAAGATTGTCTTTCATTGGTTTTGGGGCACACCAATACATATAGAAAGGGATTTTACAGCATTTATTACTTTGTGCACAAATAATAAGTTGACATGCAAGAAACTATAAATCCCTTCTTCATCACTCTCAAAATTGCCTTCAGTCTCAAAATTGACTCATGGCGACAGTTTCAGAAGTGTCCCATACCAAATTAAAGCATCCAGCCCGTTTGCCATCCCAACTAAAATTGGGAAAATAAAGAGCGTAACGATTAAATGCTTCGTTATTTTGGTTACATAAATGAATGCACATATTAATTGTATCTGTGTAAATAGGTACTGGAGTCTTGGGATTTGAAAAAAAGTGTAAATAAAGATATGATATGCGCATGTCATTGCCCCGTATGTGCAATTAGCATACAAGCAAAAGTGATGCGATGCAGTTCATAAAATAAGGCAAAATGAATTCAATAAATCTATCAGCTTAATCTTCATTAAATAGGAATGCATGCTACCTTGATGAATCCTTAAATGAAAGAGGTACGAAAGCGTGGTAGAGAGGGTTGCTGAACTTATTGTTGGCAAAAAAATCACATTCTCACAAGCAAAACCTCCTCATGCTCTCCTGCACTAACAACATTTCGATACACCATATATAACAGAATGAACAAGACGTTTGCAAATCTTACGCACAAACTGAGCATACGAATTAGCTAAAAAAATCAGATTGCAGCCGTCTTACCTTATTTCGTATCAGACTATCGACAAGTTTTAAATAATTTACAATTAGTCAAGTTGACCATGTGAACCGCTCCAATGAAACTCAGAACCTAAATCACGCATCCCATTTTTTTACTACGGCTTTATTAATGGGATAATTAATTCAACCGGGTACCTACACGCACACGACACTCGAAGTGAGTAAAAGAAGACAAGTTTTGCTCGCAGTAAGTCAGCGCTGCCCCTCGTCGTTTTTTTCTTCTTCTTCAGAAAAATGGCACTTGCTGAACAAAGATGAGGTACGACTTATGGGACCTGATACATGTGTGAAAGGATATGCTTGTTTCTCTTCACTTACAGACGTTCCCTCTTGGTGCATCCCTTTGATTTACGATCGCATTAGTACCTACAACAGTGCGTTTAGCATTTCATCGAGAATTGGAGGCTACCTACCTACCTATATGCATTCAATACTTGAATAATATTCGCCCATTTCAACATGAACTTTGTGTGATTGAATAACCCCAAAGAGGATCGACTCATATACAAATTGCTTTTGAACGTTGCATATAAAGAACCTCTATTTAAAACCCATTACGATGTACTTTAATTGGATTCACATGTACATTACACACAATTAGTAGTTACGCCAATGTTTTCTACCGACGGGAGAGAGAGAGAAAAATGCTTCAAAATGGAAAAAATGGCAACGTGAACAAACTCCACTCTACTTATTTTTATGCATCCAGAGCTACTCTTGTGTTTCAGGCAACAAGTGCACGTTCTCACTGTACCAATGTTTTTCATTGTATTGTTTCTCCAATTTTTTCGTCTCACAAGATTACATTACAATTCTTTCCCTTTCGCCACATGAGAAAACCTATTGGAATAGGGCAATGCTCAAGTATTCATCCTTTGAAAAAAAATGTTGTAGTTAAGACATCCATTCACAAAAGAAATCTCGAGAAATTTGTGATGTTAAGTCGTGATTGAAAGCGAACGATTACTTCAGCGAAGAAAAAAATTAACCTCAATACTCAATATAAGTATATTTGCACAATGTGCAAACAATGCACAACATCATTTCTTTGCACTAGAGACCGGTTTACAACTCCACACACAGAGTAAAGGAGACCATATAAATACATACATATATATTCATCTCCCTGAAAATTGATTTCAGTCAAAAAATATTTGCGCGTTTCCTTCGATGAGAAAATGCATCAGAGTGTTTGAAATAGATGCATCCAAACATCAAACGATTCTTATTCTTATTGCAATGAATGACTGTTTTCTCAACGCAAAAGATGTAACCAGAGAGAAACTGAAGAGTGCAGAAAGAAGAGTGTATCATTTACAAGGAAAAACATGTAAATGAAGGGAATTACAAGTACATTTTAAATTTGACCAACAAAGCAAAAAGCAGACAATTTTTTCATGGGTTAGAGAGAGAGAGAGAGAGAGAAGACTTGCATTGCGAGAGGGGAAGAGCATCAATATCAATACATGATATGAAAATTTGAATGTTAGCTCGAAACGTCTTACGAATCGACCCCGTTTGTTTAGAATAAATATTGAAAGTAACTTGATGCAAGAAAAAATCAAATTTATCAAAAAAATGACTGCTTTCGTATTTCACGAGAATGTGTGCCTACATGGCTGAAAATAATGCGTGCATGTAATAAGCTTTATTGGTTTAGAAGGAAATTGGTTTTACATACTTTAAATAATACGTATTTCACGAGAATGTGTGCCTACATGGCTGAAAATAATGCGTGCATGTAATAAGCTTTATTGGTTTAGAAGGAAATTGGTTTTACATTTTAAATAATGTAATTAATCTTCCTTTTACACTCTTGTATCTCTTTTTTTGTAAAAAAAACAGGAAACCTGATAATTCTCGTGATATATTATGTATTTTTAGGGGATTTCTCTCCTTGTTTTGATTTTTCATGGCAACATGGATTTTTTGTGCCTCTATCGGATGCGGATTAAATGGAAATAATAATAATTATGTTTGTTTGACCGGTCATTGATATTAAACCTCATACCAGCAGAATAAATCAGACATTTAAAACATATATCCGGAGTTATTTGTAGCCGTCTATAGTGGGGAATGCAAATTTTTGTCGGTATAGATAAGATGTCACTATGATGACTGACTACAGTCTACTTCATAATTAGGTTTATATACTTTATACGTGTATCCCTTTTCTAAAACCTCAGCAGATAACTTCAAGACCGATGCAGCTCAGACGTAAAAATGTAAGACAAAAGTGTTCTTTTGTGTGCAACATGTTCGCCAGAAGCACATGCAATTGTAGTCTCGCGACCGACTCTCTCTCTCTCTCCTCTCTACTTTGTCGACTTCGAGCAGAGTTAATGATGAAGAGGAGGAGGAGGAGGAACGGTGATGATAACGATGACCGCATTATTGGCATCAAAAATTGAAAGTAAGTATGAAAAAATTTAATAATAATAACAACAACAATAAAGAAGGTACATGCATACATTAATATTTATTATGTACAACACAAGTGTAATAGTAATAATATTTGCGATGCATTTTGAAGAAAAAAAAACTGCGAGCAATACTTTACCAAAGTCAGAGAGTGAAGGGACAGAAACACTTTTTTCCACTCTTTGCGGTGAGGATAGAGAAAAAAGTATATTCTCGCATTGACTTCGTTAATATGCGAATAAGGCAATAATAGTTGTAACAATATTAAAACGTTACTTGAAGACACATTTTGCACTGGCTAAATAAATGAAAAAGATGAAGCAAGTTGCGTTTTTTTCGTCTTGTGTGCTATATGCTCTCATATTTTTAGTCGTAGGAAAAAAAAATCTTTTGAGAAATTTGTGAGCATTTTGAAAAAGTGAATGACTGACAGAGCGACTTACTAGCGCAGCATGTTACGCTGCTAAATGTGCGCGTTTCTACAACTTCTACGCGTACATACGTGACGCCGTAGTTGACTAAACAAAAATGGTGACTCTCTGACTTTTCTTCCTTTTTGTTTTGTTTGCTTGTTAAAGAGAGCCTTAAAGGAACTCGAGAGAGAGAAAAAATGAAAGAAAGGGATTTCTGGCACAATGCAACAAAATTATGCTCACTCAAGTCAGTGAGTCCTCCTACCTCCATAATTGTCAATGTGCTCTTGCAATAATAATTGTGTATAAAACCTCACTTCACATTTTCAAAAAAGCGTTTTCTCAGTTCAACATACTCCTCCTCAGTTACATTTACATTTTACGCGTTGCAATATAATCATAAAAAAGTGCAATGGGATGCAGAGTTTTGTACTACACTTTATATATTTGTACTTTGTGTATTCCTAATTAAATGAAAGATGTGCTGCGTTGCTACTACAACGCTGTGGGGTAATGATGATCACCATGAATGATCTGTGTTTTTGCCTTCAGTATGAAAATGAGGTAGAAAGGTTGTCACCCTCTTCTCTTTTTCTAGCGGCTTCGACTGTATCGTCATCCTCAAATAAGAAAATCATGCATATATTTTGTTAAATGCTAATCTTAAATAGACCAAGTTTCTCACCCGCTCAACATTTTTTTTGCTCTTTTGGGTTTTGGTTTCATTTAAACAAAAAAAATACAAAATGTTTGCATTTGTCTTGTAACACTCGAGAGGAGAACAAAAATGCTCAGTCTGTTCTGATAGATTAATTAAGCATGCATCATAAGGGAAATTATTGTACGTAGACTTTTTTTAGACTTTTGTCGGGAGGAGGCATGCAACAGTAGTGTGTGGAGCATCAAATCACAGATATACAGTTCAAAAACCAAAAGGGATAGCACATTATGTACGTATTATTATTATTACCCCGTTGCGCAACAGTAAAAGTTGAGTATGACAAAAGGCGAGGATTGAACAAACTGTCAACACTGATATTCCTACTAATTCCGGCCACCAACGTAAACAATGTAAAAAAATGAAGCATAAATGAAGAATCGTATTTACCTATGTAAACTTGCTGCCAACAACCGTACACACACATCACCAGGACAAAAAAAAGATTTAAGTGGCCGACATTCCACTAAAATTGCGACTTGCTCATGGGAACTATTTATGTAAGCCCAAATTTGTATGGGCATTCATAGATACAAGTTCCGAAATTGCTCAGTGTGTTTAGATAACCAATNGTGGCCGACATTCCACTAAAATTGCGACTTGCTCATGGGAACTATTTATGTAAGCCCAAATTTGTATGGGCATTCATAGATACAAGTTCCGAAATTGCTCAGTGTGTTTAGATAACCAATATGTATGTATGCATGAGTAAATTAATACCAGAACCAAAAAGTATCACATGCAAAAGTTTTTCTGCATTGTAACGAGCGCTGTACATTTGACACCTGTAATTTTCCGCCTTTTCGGAAGGTATTTTATCTTTCATAAGCTAGCCATCGTGTCGATTAGTGGGTTAGTGGTTATTATTACACCCCAAAAGTTGATTGTGTACATGACATCATCATACCATGCTCAAACCAAAAAAAATACATATTGAGTATGGAATTCACTATGGAGCAAGGTGACATTAACCTGCATGGGAATTAACTTATTTTCAGGGTAAAATTAGTACACTTTTTGTCAAAGGCTACATGTGTCCATGCTGGTCATTCATCATTTTACTTTTTTCGATCTCATTTTAAGCTGATAAAGGTCAAAGGTCCTCTAAACAATGCCTTATAAAATTCTAGACTGTATGTTCAAACTTGATATTTAGCATAAAATTTGCGTAAAATTATCAACGTCCTTCCTTAATCTCAACTTAAATGCTATTTAAGTCAGCCAAATGTGTACATTTCATACATAATCATAAATGTTTCCTTGAAACAATTTTTGAGAACAGTGATAAAGTTAAAGGAACTTTAGTTTTTTTGCTAATGCAATGCAGGTATCCATCTCCCCACATAGGTATCATATCATATCATATCAAGGAGCATTTTTGAGCAAGTGCCTACTATTTACTACTGCCTAGAAAAAATAACCCAGAGACAAGGTAAAAAATGGGAATGTAGTATGCACTATGCACACACCACAACAAAATGTTGATACATTGCACTGCATTCCTGCAATATATGTGTTTAACTCTTCTTGTGGCGAATCTGTGCGCTGCCAGAGACTGCTTGCAGAAAAGACTCAAGCCGTACATAGAATAATAGGCGTTGGATATGAAGCGAAATGAAATTGCATTTTGTCTATGTGTGCGGCTATCTTGTATCCTCTTCTTATAAGCACTTTAAGAAATGTGGTTAAGAAATTGGAAGGTGGAAAAGGCTGTTTAAAACGGCACATGCAGAGGGGAATACTATGAGGCTAAAGGGAGGGAGAGCAGAGAAGCGTGCATTCCAGCTGACTGCAGCTAATAATAACCTTGTGCCATTTGCTCAACAAAGTATTCAATTCAACAGGATACTATCGCAACTTTACGTAACCTTTTGAGGATTGGTTTCAAGGAGCTTGACAGCTATGCCCATGCATACTCCATACAGAGCCAATGTGTGTATTCCTATGGTTTTGAGTGACTTTTTGTGACTCTCTTGATTTCATTTTGTCGTAGGTGAATCTCGTGAGTCATTCTTTTGGTCTGATTTTTCAGTATCGACACGTAACGCGGTGTAGGGTTAGCGAGTACACAGCGTAGGGCGAAAGTGCTGGATTGAAACCGACCCACAACTGTACTGCATGCATTTTTATTATTCATTTATCTATACATATGCATACGTCTTTTACAATTTTGAATAATACGTGTGCATGCCCTTTGTCTATTTGACCATTGCACATTGTCCATTGAAAAAAAGATATTTTGGTTCCGTCCATACTTAATTTTCTCACACACTTTGATATAAAAAAGTGTCCATTCTCTTTGCGCCGGGGTTATGACGATTCCGTTTTGAGAAAATTGTATCAAACTTGCTTGTATTAAGTATTACATGTCTGAAACTAATTGCAAGAAAAGTTTAGATTAAAAAAAAGAGTACTAACCTTTGCGGCGGCATTTTGTTCATCTGATTCATCCCGTTAACTGCTGTCGCCTGTTGCATCATCCACAGCAGCGCACGGTTTCAAGAATAATACGTGTGCATGCCCTTTGTCTATTTGACCATTGCACATTGTCCATTGAAAAAAAATATTTTGGTTATGTCCATACTTTATTTCTCACACACTTTGATAAAAAAAAGTGTCCATTCTCTTTGCACCGGGGTTATGACGATTCCGTTTTGAGAAAATAGTATCAAACTTGCATGTATTAAGTACTACATGTCTGAAACTAATTGCAAGAAAAGTTTAGATTAAAAAAAGAGTACTAACCTTTGCGGCGGCATTTTGTTCATCTGATTCATCCCGTTAACTGCTGTCGCCTGTTGCATCATCCACAGCAGCGCACGGTTTCACCTCTCACTCTAATTTCCTGCATTTCACAAAAAAGTCACATAATGTAAATTTGATAATTTTCACACACACACCCATAACTCGTTAAAAATTAGTCTGGTCTGATAGTCATAGATAAAACACGAGACGAAGGAAAACTTTTTCCCCTTCGTGACGGAGCATTTATGTTGTTACGTTTCATATACATATAATCACTTTTCCAGTGAATGTATCCACATGTAATTTACCTCATATTTTTGTGCCATCGTTAGCAGGTTCACAGATTCCGACATTAATAATACTTTTTTCTGTTTTACACACCGGACAAATCACAGGGGAAAATGGAGGCATAAAGCACCCAAATTTTTTTCTTCGTGTAAAGGTATTCATGAGTTGAAATCATGCACACTGATAGAAGATTCCGAGAGCATCTGCTTATGTCTGGTTTTTTCCTTAGGTCGTGTGAAACTACATAATTTTCTAACTTCACCCTTCAGTAGCATTGCACATTTTCATTAAAAAAAGAAACTTCACCGCAATAGACGAAAAACGAACTTGACGTCAGTTTAGTAACGCCGAAGCTGTATATATAACTTCTTTACCTAGTACGTATATCGCTTATCTTTGTGTATGCTCAAAGAAGAAGAGTAAACACGCGAAATGCACTTTTTACATCGTGTAATAACAATAATTCACTTCTTCATTTGCTCAGAAAAGTGAGTGAAGAAGAGATGAGAAATCACTTGATGCTTTAGCACGAGCTGTGTGCTATATATGTATGCATGTTTCAGTTTCTTACAATTTAGCAGTAGTTTGAGGGATCGATGTGCGGTATGAAAATGTGATCTTTACAAGTCTCCCTCTCTCTCTCACACACTCCTCTCGACCCACACCAGACAGTCTTGAACAAAGATATACGAGGTAATGTGAGTCTCTAAGAAAGCAAATCACACGTAGAGCATAAATAATGAGCATAATCGGAATCCGAAGTAAAACAAACTGCTTTCCTCATTTCCCCTTACAGATTCAATTTGACTGTTTCTGTCTTTGCAATAAACTCACATAAATCACCGCGAAAGAAATGCTTCCACAAACACTGAACTCACTGTGTACTCAATATCACCGCGATGCACTGCCTCTCTCTCTCTCTCTCTCTCTCTCTCTCTCTCTCTGCCGCAAAATTCCATGCATAAACTGTGCTCGTAAGGGAAACGCAGAAAAAACCTCACCAGCCAAAAGAAGCAGAAGAAAAAAAATGCCACACAGTCCGTCAGCTCAGATAAGAGCTTAATGAAATGTTATAGTGTTGATGTGACGAGCTCAAAGATTTACTTAAAGATACTCAGAGAGCGTAACAGGAAGCTATAAGGACACATAGATACAGAGAGATAAAGCCGCTACTCCGCGTTTGACAGAAGAGACTCAAGGGAATTTGCCGTGGTGCTATACAGATGACGCATGGTTTATGAATGAAGGAGGCGACACAGACTCAATGATAATCACACTCTCTCGCAGCAATCACAATCATAGTCAGGGACAAAAAGATTGACCACCACCACTTCGTTGTAGTATTTTGGGCGAATGAGGCGAACCGAATTATGTCTGTGTTACTGGTCGAGCGTCACTGCGTAACTCTAACATTTTTGGAGAATATATGCGAGAGCAAATAAATAAAATATTATGATGTGGTGATGTGAGGTATGCGCTTCACAAAAATGAAGTTAGTAAAAAAAAGAGACAGAGAGAGCGGTATTATATGGGAATGATGCGAAATGTGCTGAATAATTCGACTAAACAGACTGACAACAAAACTGATTATAATATGCCTCTACGTTGTCTTTCGCGTGTATCGTGGTGAGTGAGCAAATCATTTGTACACACTGCATTTATACTCTACTGCTATTCGTATAAGTTGCCCTTTTTACAATTCATCTTATTTACTGCAAAACCATATAGACTCGGTGCAAGAAGAAGTGAAGATAATAGTATAATATATGTATGAGGAATAAAGGCAAGTGAACAGCACATTAACTGTTTCTCTTCTGTGAGTATGTGCTCCCCATTGCACCAACACTTCTTTTGAGATGATTCCCTAGCGCGTTAGCTGAAAAAAATTGCACTTGCACAAGATGCTTAACGTGGGACTCTTGATAATCGAATATCGTAGAAAATCTGTTTCTCTCTTTCTTGTAGCATTTAATAAGTGCACTCTCTGAGAAGAAACTCAAGCCAAAAAGTTGAATGCATGTGGCATTTATATAGGTGCATATACAATGTACTTTCGTAGGTATTCATATTTTGTGCTTGCTCTTTAGCTCAAGTTATTTATTGAAGAGCGCTGCAACAGTTATTGTAACTTCATCTGACAAGTCGCACAAGCCTCGTCCGAGACAAAAAAATAACAAAGCAAAGAACGGTTGCGGTCATAAGCTCATATAAGGATAGACATATATGCATCGTCTAAGGATATTATAATCAATATCATGCGGGTTTCGAAAATATCTAAGTGTATCTACAAGCTGAGCAATGAGCTTGTTACAGAATTTTATTTTTGCATGAAACTGAGAGTTTTTTGGACGCTCTCTCACAAAAGACTTTACAACTATGCATGATCAAATCATACACACATACGTTGTGTTGTGATTGCAGCAAAAATCCTTAAACAGAAAAGGACTGCTGCGACAGAGAGAGAGATAGATAGAGCCTACGCGTGTGTGTCGAGTTTTCAGTACATTTTTAAAACTATAAGTAAGTATATTATAGCGGTATTAGAACTTGTATGAATATTCATGATATCAACGGAGCAACATCTATTCAAATTCACTTCTCTTTTGCAACTATTTATATCTGTAACATGCACGAAAAATTTAGTGTCCTCTGCAAGGTAAGTCCAAACAAACACATTATATTCGTCGTTGAAACGAAAATGCTGAAAGGACATGGTACTATATATTTACTCCGCGAGTGTGTATACGCGAGCGCTTTATCTCTTGAATGACAAACTGATCAATGCACTCGTTTTTCTGCCCTGAGAGATTTTTATACATGTGTAAATACGCTCAATTCAGCTTTGCATTCCTCAATATCCATGCTATAACCATTAAGAGAAAAAAAAACTTTCAACAACGACATTTCGACAAA
Source organism: Seira sanloemensis (assembly GCA_027743915.1). Lineage (NCBI taxonomy): Eukaryota > Metazoa > Arthropoda > Collembola > Entomobryomorpha > Entomobryidae > Seira > Seira sanloemensis. Next base: position 10,825 of record JAHZMY010000539.1, read on the forward strand.
AATGAGGTTTCATACATATGTGCGGTTGAGGCATGAAAGGTGAGGCAAAGATCAGTAAATGCAGCAACATCTTCTTCTCTCAATATTTTTACGACGCTTTCGAGACATTCTTAACTCTGTCACACATCTTAATTTTTTATTACTCTAAAGTCCCAAAATACGATAGGACGATGATGATGATGGTGTTGATTGTGAGGTGACGATATGATGCCACCTACTACTGCGGTTGCCAGCGAGAAAGAAACTGAGCTAGATGAATGTATGGTACATACATCACATCATCATTATCATGAACTCATCACCATTCGAAAGAAAAACTGTCCCTTCTCTCGAATTCACAAATGTAAAGTTCACAGTTTCGTTTCTGACAGCTAAACAAGGTGAGTACTACTCGGCTCAAAGTTTTTACGCTCTCTCTCAACTCTCGGCTAACTGTAACGATAGGGATAAGGCTGGTGGAGAAGCGTTTTCAAATCCTTTCGCGAAATGTCATGTGCTTTATGAAGCCATTTCTACAGCGGCGTCCGCATTTAATGACTAGAGAGAGAGAGAACACTCCCACCCTTTTTGTAGTAGGATGATATGCTGATACGCGCACTGACATGGGATTGTAGCATCGTGTAGGTAATTCAAGATGACAGTAAGACGACAAATGGATGGACGTTGGTGAGAACTCGGTGAAAGAGGATGTATAATACGGTGTGAACCTGAACTTTTAACCCAATATCTCTCCTTTTATTTGCAAGGGTTCAACCTCGCAGGCCAAGTGAATACCATGGCATCAATAACCATTCATTATTTAGGACTTGTTCCAAGATCTTTATGCTCTCTTCCTTTTTTCCTCGAGAGTTGAGCATATGGTGGGAATTTAAAGAGAAGAGACAGGCACAAGTGCCAAAATTATTGACGCCCTCCGCGTAGAGTCGTGCCGTGTACCTGCTTGACTTTTCATTTCCTTAGAAAAATCTTTCCTCCATGAATGCAATCGCTTGGGAAGAATTTCTTTATAATAAGATTAATCAGTCATAATTCTGAGGTATGTGAAGGGAAATACTACTGCTTGGTTTTATATTTGAGATGGGAAAATGTCACTCGGATTATTATTTTTTAGTATTTTGTTCTTGGCTAAATTGTGGGAGCTGCCACTCAATACGGCAGTCGCATGATTAACAAAGCACTCAAAACTGAGCAAAATGCATACTACTTGAGATAAAATATTTGGATTAATTTCTATTACGTCCACATAATGCATAATGAGAAAAATCTGGAAAATACATATATTCTTTTTTGCTGCAGAAATGCTATTCAATCTATACCTTCAGTTTTCTTCCAATTATGACATGGAAACTCTCAAGTTCATGAGGCAAAGCCAGACGATATGGATAATTCCATGGATTATCTGAATTGAGTGATATAATATGGCGTTTGTGGTGTTCCGACAAAACGTAAAATGTTTAATGTGCTTACATGCTACTCTTTTATTTTTGGGAACTATATTTTTCAGTGTTTCTGATAAGAAGATGCATAATCATTTATTATATTCAACACTGTGGGAAATTTTATGAAGCGATTCACAACTATTATGTTGGTCCAAACTGTATATATCTAATCTGGCTAATCTCACATGTTTGTAGTAAAGCTTTTTTATGATAATGCAGCAACGTGTGGAATACGTCATGAGAGTACATACATTATATTGTATATTGATAACCTTTTTGACGACATATAGGCACTTTTATTGATTTAACGGACAATTTTTTATAGAAAGCAGTTTTACTTTAAATATGTCTGCTACTTATTTAAAGTTTGAAATTTTGTAAAGTCAAAAACATGACGGCTTTTAGCGCCACTTTAATTGCATATATGTACATATTAAAGTGTGGGCCACAATATTTCTAATAAATGTCGAAATGAGTGTCGTATGAATAGTACTAAAATCTGAGCAATAAAGGGAAATTGAACTGAACCATCCTCAGTCGTCAATTTAACCTCAATTTGACATTAGTCAATCAAAAGACTGCGTACTCAAAAACATGGTCATTATGAAAATAACGTCGCCAACAGCACAACAGAATATGTATGTCTGTAGGAGTGAAAATCTGAAAAATAAAACGTCATCATCGTTGCGTGCATGCACACAAATGACCTTCATTTTTTCCTCTTTTTAATTCCCAGCACTATTATCATCACCTCGTGCCACTATCCACCACAATTATTGGAATCTACATACTACAGATTATTATCCTCCGTTTCCTAGATCTAGTTTGACTGTGTAGCAAAAAGCTGGAGTATGACGTAGGCAGGCGCATAATAAAATTTGGCAATGATATCTTGAGTTTTGGTATTTTCATATTACCAATGTACCCAAGTTTACCTGACCTTAAAGCACACACGTTTATTAGTTTGTAATATTTTGCATTGCCCTAACTAGAATTTTTTGTAACTTGAGTCAAAATTAAGCACACAGAAAATTGTTCCACGGGAATAGGTTGAAATAATTATAATTTTCTTGTCCAACAATTTTCCGACAATTCTCATGTTACAGAACAACTAAATGAATGAAATGGATCAGATATCATTTTCTTCGTTTTGCATTAAATTAAAGGTAGGCCAACAGCTGGATAAATCACGCGAGCCGAGGCTTATTATGAGATTATTTTATGAAAACGATATTACTTTGCAAAGTAGTGAGAACCGGTGGATCGGTGGATGGTTCCATACAAAATCGAGTTTTTATTATAACCTCTGTCCAAAATGATAACAGCGGAAAAAATACACGCTTCATATTTGTCCAAACCAGCCTTTGTTTGGAGGGGAAAGGGAGAATCACGGAATTGTTATTCCTATTTCATTGAAACGCCTCTTGTATGTCGCTAAGTGCATCGGACAAGGTATCAAGGTTACCTTTAAGAGGACGACAAAAGGTAACTGGAGAAATGAATCTAATCTATTGTTAGATGGCACGAGTGAGAGAGGGAGTTTTTTTTCCCAAGATTAGCATGTGCCCATATAATTTTGCCTTTTTTCTTTGGACTTGGTACGAGACACACCTTCATTTACAACGCTGAAATGTATGTACATATCATGGCATCTGAGAAACACATTCACGCTAGCAACTCTGTCGAAAAGAGTATTTTTTTCAAAATTGACATAAATATACATATGAAGTGATGCGTGTCTACCAAAATAGGTCAATACACTGCTTTCACTGCTGCCTTCAACCGGAGAAGCCATGTCCATTTAGCTTGGTACTTTACTTCACAAAGGGAGAGAAAGAGAGACGGGAAATAGGTTCACTATTTCTATATGTTTCAAATAGTATTATTACGTACATATTGTATCTTATGCCATTATATCATTATGATTCTTACTACCGCATTCACATGGAAAGATCGTATTGAGAAGGAGAGAGGGTCCTCCCTATAACTATAGTACAATGAATGTGACTCTACATTCCTTCAAAATAAATGGTGGAGTAAGAGGAGCTCTAGCATCAGGAAAAAGTCTATTTACTTGAGAGTCTACCGCTGTCTCCTATTTTTACCGCTTCATGGTTTCCCTGATACTTTGGCACTTCTTTCACAAACCAAAAGTCCTTCCATCCAACCTCTCCCTCCATATCTCTATCCTTTTTATTCGCCTTTCTCACTTGAGCAGGAACAAGAAAAGAGAAAGTTTTTTTTTCTCTCTCTCTCTTCTCTGAGCGTCAGGGAAAATGAAATCTTAAAGAGAGTGAATAGCTCCTATAAAAGGCTCAAGAGCATGAACATTTTCATGGTGCCTGAGATGCAGAGAGAAAGAAAAAAAGAAGGAGAATTTCATCTTATAAAAAGCATTCTCTTCCTCGTCGTGGTCGTGACTGACTGACTGGCTGACTATCATGCTGAATTGTGATCGTTCCATCTCCCTAATGTCTCTCCGCTGCTCTTTCTTTCTTATCCCTCTTCAAATCACCCTCTAACATTTCACGTTCCGCTATACATATTATTTCCTTTCTTCTAAGAAGGCTTATGGGAAGAAAGTAAGCATGCCTACATCATAATACCTTTATTTTTATTCCTATATTTTTATGGATCCGAAGGACTTTCCAGAAGCGAAAAGTTTGATATAATTCGGAGAATGTACTTCCGAGAAGTCTTGCTATACGAAAGAGATATGATTGGTGTTTTATATGCAGTCACAAGCTTGAGAGAGATGCTGTTTTGTAAGCGATGACGATCAACGGAGCATCCTACATACTTTACATAATATTTGTACACATGCAACCTTGTTCTTTAACTTCCTCTTTATGTACCTCTTTAAAATGGCAAGCAAAAGCAGACTCAAGTGGCAAGGCTACAGAACGGAATGAAAAAGTAGGAAAAGTTTAGATTAGATTTTATTTGCAGAGTAATAAGTATTACATGGTCTAGAAAAGAGCGAGGAGCGAAAAAAATGGATACCAACAGACATACACATACACACACTTTTTTGATGAGCAAGTTGCAACAGAGAAGTTTGCACAGACGAGAAAGTTTTAAAAGCTCAATATTGTAAATCTAGGTCTCTGTCCTTATTTTCTCCTGGAACAAATGCATCTAATGAATTGAAAGGATGGATCAAGGAAAGCATATGCATATCCAAAATACATTAGTTTCTCGTAGCCATCTACCTCCACCAAACTATGGATTCACTTTCCAGGAACAAACCATGTTTTCCCCCTGTATTTGCGGATTTTTAGCCGCTTGATACTTCGACCACATAAGTACAACAAGATTATATTTTTTAGGCTTGATGAGATGCCTGTTTTTCTCATTCTGGCACATGTGTGTCCAACTTGTGTGCTTTATCACTAAAAATAGATGATACAAGTGTACCTCCGAAAAAAAAATCCATTTACATAGAGGGAAACAGGAGACCCCTACTATATCCATATAGAATGTGCAGCAATATTTGCTTCACTGCTGCTTCAATTTATCTCTCCTTCAGGAGAACTAACTTTTACACTGTTTCTCTCCTACTATTGCTTTTACTACTTACACTCCACTTGTACTTTTCACCCCAAAAAGTTACGACTCTTTTCTACAAACATACTTCCAGAGAGTTGTTCATGATCAACACTTCCTTCGCTCTATAGATGTATAGTGAGCCATTCTCAAACAATGGCGAGCTCGTCTATACATGCATGCGCTGCGAGCTAAACATTATACAATATACCTATACCGAATCCCAACATTTTGTTTACAAAGAAAGTAAAACGATGTAGGTATTTTTCGTATCTGTATTCCTAACAAAAAAACTTTCCCTTTCTCCTTCCTTGTTACCCGAAAACCACTTCCAAACTTGTCTTTTTCATTCGAAATATTTTCCCTCCATCCATGCCTGGCCACTTCTTTTAACCTTTGGAAAAAGCAACTTCTTCAAAATAAAGAACTTTTTTTTTCGTACTAAAGCAAAAACTTTTTCAGGGACCTACTATACTATATGGGTAGACGAATAAAGGGAATACATACAAGTGTGTGTGGTGTAGTGAAAGTGGTTGATGGCAAAAAGAGAATTGTAAGGTACCCTCATAATCTTTCTTTTCCACAATCATTCAACCAACTTGTTAGGCAAAAGCTGGAGTTCAGAACCTTGATATATGCCTGGAAAATGAATGAATGTGTGCTATACTACTACTATTACTACTCCTTTACCCATATTAGGAGAACGAGCCATGCAAAATTGTAGATGACAAATAACGCTCAGCAAGGGGAAAAATCAGAGACAATGTTACCGTCTTTAAAAGAACTTTACTTACACACTAGATGGGAAACAAGATTCAGCAAGGAAGGATATATTTCAGAGACAGAGTGCTTGTACCTTGCCTTAAGGAGAACCAGGCTTGGAGAGAGAACTTTTTTATGAATCAGACAAAATTTTCTTAAGTTTAAAACCTTTCCACCATTCTAGAGAGTTCCAT